>JBCEWE010000570.1:0-80000 GCA_039877035.1 Silurus lanzhouensis
GGCTTGAACCCCAATCTTTTAATGAGTAACCCAGAGTCTTAACCATTAAGCTACCAATTCCCTATACCTGTGAGCCATTTTGAATGGTCCCTTCCAATCAGACGTCGCAAAACCCCCTCAAAAATGATTACAAATGGCTGCTGATGTAATGTCACTACATTCTGCTCCACACTGGAGTTTTTCCTCATATTCACAGGTATAAGCAACTTGCTAAATCCTGCTCCAACCTAAAACTACTACAGAAAGTCACAATAATAACCCCCCCCAGAAAAGTCCAAAGATGTCACGGCAGATGGGAGGAAAATTGTGTTTGTCTGAAGACTTCTGAAGATGCGATCCAGAGGATAAGTGGATAAAGATCAGCTGAACGCTCGCTCGGAATGAAGCGGAAAGGGAAGAAAAAAGCGGAAAGAAGCATAAATCACATTGAGGGGAATAGAAAAAGCGTGGCGATCTTATCGATTTCATGCATCAGAGTGACGACAATAACCTGGAAGAAGAAAAAGAGGGAACGCTAGGCCACACACACACACACACACACACACACACACACACACACACACACACACACACACACACACACACACACATACACACACACAAATGCGACACAGACACAAGTCTGATAAGCAGGAAAATCATTTGAACCATGAAGATCCAAAAGTAATTGTGGGAACTGCCATCTCTGCTCCATACACACACACACACACACACACACACACACACACACACACACACACACACACACACACATTAGAAATGAGGCTCTGTTTAAGGCTTTAGCTGGGTTTCAACCCGTGACCTTCAGTTAGAGCTCTCGGATTAAAGGAACACTGTGGTTCTTCTCTGATCCACAGCCGTATTGAGTTACTGCACTGGCCACTACACAAACACAACTGATCCAGAAAGCCTCAATGTACACACTTTACACACACACACATACTCCAACACACACTCTGCACTCAACCATTCACAAACACTACACTTACATATACTCTCTCACCCACACACACACAAACAAACATATACACACATTAAACATGCACACATACACACACACACTACACACATCAGCAGTAAACACTACACACACACACACACACACACACACACACACACACACACACACACACACACACTAAACACAATATACACATTTGCCCTGCTATCCTCCTACTACTTATTTAATTAAGATGTGCATGTTTCTCTCAGGTTCACTCCTCGTGGCTTTGTGAGGAGATAAGGTCCCCATTTGGATATAAACACATGCCCTAACACACACATATATACAGTTCACACGCACCCTCTTTCTACAATCCCCCATCCTGATCTCCTGCCCACATGCCAGACGAGCCACAGAAGTTTAGTCTACATGAGCATTTGTTTATGTAACAGAGTATGGAACTTCACAGTGTGTGCCAGTGCCCTGTTTCTTATGTGTGTGTGTGTGTGTGTGTGTGTGTGTGTGTGTGTGTGTGTGTGTGTGTGTGTGTGTGTGTGTGTTTGTGTGTGTGCGCGTGTGTATACAGACTTCACAACAGGATTATACATTTTGTCATGTGTCTGGTTGCACAGTTTCACACAGGTAAAGAAAGAAACACAAACAGCCATCCATTCAACTTGAAATCAACCACAACACGCATGACCATGTCCATCTTGACTGTTGAAGTCACCGTATGGCCAAAGTACACCCAACTTTTCCAGCCATATGTGGTTTTCCAAACTGGTTCCACAAAATCGGAAGCACACAAATGTATAAAATGTCTTTGCATGCTGTACAATTAAACTTTTCCTTCACTTGAACTAAGAGACCCAAACTTGATCCAGTATGGCGATTCCCCTCGTGCACAAAGCCAGCTACATGAAGATATGCTTCACATGGTTTGGAGTGGAAGATCTCCTGCTATAAATCTCTCAACCCTATTAGACACCTTTGGGATGAATGTGAACGCTGAATGCACCCCAGGCCTCCTCACCCCACCTACATCATCACCCGATTTTACTAACACCCTACACAAAATCTCTTCACAAGCACACTTTAAAATCCTGTGGAACATCTGTGGAAGATTATTATGTTGAGGTTATTATAAGAGCAAATGCAGAATAAATGTTGAATGGGATGTTCAGAAAACTCATCAATCTTGTGGCCAGGTGTCAAGATTGATACCAAATTTCAATAGCGTTATGCTGGAACAAGTTTGGGTCTCTTAGTTCAAGTGAAGGGACAATTTAATTTTCTTGCATCCAAAGACATGTAGTAAAATGAAATGATGGATGAGGATGAAGGGGTTTTCAACTTTATTTCTGAGTACAAAACATGAACTAGCACAAGCAAATTAGTGCTAGTGAGATTAGAAATACCTGAAATATCTGATATACACTCTAATAAAACAATTAAATGTATTGTTGCAGTATAAAAATGGAAATTTATTGATTTAGATAAATCTTCAATGTTACAAACATTATTTAATGCACTAAATTAACACAAATTTGTTGGTAATAAGATCAACTTAAGATTTTTGTGTTACTTTATATGAAACAAATTTCAAGTTGCAGTAACTTAATAGAATTAAGTTGATGACCTAATTTTCTTTACACCTTAAGTCAAGGATTAAAATGTCTGTGGCCTCACCCACTGAACATGCCTGGGCAAGTTCTGTTAAAATGAGGGAACACATAGCATGAATTTTGATATAAAACATGTTTCAAGGCGAGTATGACTTTGTTTCTAAGTAAAATATGTAAAAACAATGTAAAAAGTAATATTTTCAATTGTTTTAGGACAAAGCTTGATTTAGCTTTTGGCTACACTGCTAAAACACTTGCTGCTAGTCACCTTTAGCAGTTTTAATTTGATCTTTCGTATGTTTATCATATAAGTAGGAATAGTTCATATGATCTGACTGTGAAGCTTGAGATAAGTTTTATTTTGTGCAGCGGAGTTTGTATGTAACAATTTTTTACTTATTTTACTGGCTGTAAACTACTGCACTGTAATGTGATTAAATTAGCCATTTCACAATTAATGACTTCATGGAGAGCTGGCGTGCATTTTTTAATGCAACACAAGTAAGTTTTGTTTTCTTTTTAGTTTCAGATTTTATTTTATTTGTATTTCTTACAAATGTATCTACTAATAGGTACCAATTAATACAGTTAATCTCGTTCATGGTCCACGGATAAATAAAGAATTCAAGAGAATAATCACAGTAAGCTTTAAATCAAGTCAGGTCAAGTTTATTTCTATAGCGCTTTTCACAACGGACATTGTCTCAAAGCAGCTTTACAGAATTTTAACAGTGAAGGTAAACGATGTGTATTTATCCCTGATGAGCAGCCGTGGTGACTGTGGCAAGGAAAAACTCCCTTAGATGTTATGAGGAAGAAATCTTGAGAGGAACCAGATTCAAAATACTAAATCTACTTGATAGACATACAATTTTAATCTACTTGATAGACATACAAAAGTAACAACAAATGGTGAAACTGCAAAAGCTAGAATCAGGCAGATCAAGGAAATGCTTTTTAAAGTATGAATGTTACCAAGATTAAAATAAAATAAAAGAAATAATACAATTACTTTTGCATTGACAAAAACAAAAGTCAGCAGGTGATAGGAGGTCTGAAATTAATTTGTTTAGTTATTGCATTAAACCAACAAAACAATTTGCTTTGACTTTTAAAATGTCAAAAATTGCTTCATGTAAAATTTCTGTTCATTGATGTTTCATGGTTTTTAGATCTTAATGGTATCAGTTTGTTGATAACCTTATAATCCCACCGTATTATTTCACTGTGAAAATTGTGGTGAATAAAAAACTGGTACTTTTCTTTTCTTTCTGTTATTATAGTTTAATGAAACAATACAGACGCTCCCCACTTAACGAACATTCACTTTACGAACTTTCTCGTATACGAACAAACCTGTTCTCAAAGTGAAATTAGTTTGGAGTCGAAAAAATTCAAAACAGAGGAGAGCCGCCGCTAGCTAGTCGTCGACCTTAACGAGTTTATTCATTTTTTTTAGTTTTTTATTACTTAATACAAACTATTGTATACAGTATTTCGATTATTTCAATTTATTTTAGTATTTTTTATTGTTTATTTGATAGTTTTTATAGCTCTTACGTCATTAGGAGATATGCGTAGTCAATACCGAACACAGTAACAGCTTATGAACAAATTCATGCTACGAACGGTCGTTTGGAATGTAACTCGTTCGTAAGGTGGGGAGCGTCTGTATAGCTGGATTGATAAACTAAATTAAAAAGACTGACAGTTTAAAAAGCATTTTCTAGTTTAACCTAATGATCTCTTAAATACATATCTCTAAAAATACAGCTAACTTTTATTATTATTTATTTTACAAAGACATTAAAGAGTTTGAGCAAAGCCTGGATAAGCAGTGATGCAGATTGCCTTCGTCAGTGACTACACTCCCTACAAGCTGCTATGCTCAGCTAATTGGCATAATATATATCCAAAGGAACTCAAATTTACATGTGAGGTATTTCAGAAGCTGTTCTTTAAAATGTATAAAATAAAACCTTTTTGTTTTAAGCTTAAGTAACAGTATTTTCTTGAAACTATCATAGTTTTTGAAAGTTTACATTTTTGGAAGATCACTGTTTAAACGTCTTTACTGTTTTTAGACAATGTTTTTAAAGGACTAACATAAGAATTCTAATGGCACTGTTGTTTTAAAGCCTTAAGACCAAGCTAGCTAGTATGTCTGAAACATGCAGGTCATGATTTTATTTGTTGTTATTGTGTCAAGATTTACATATTGTGTATTGTAAAGGTGCTGTTTAATAAAAAAAGTTAATTGTGTAAATTGAATTACTTTATTTATTCAAGCTACATGAATGTAAAGACAATATAATGTTAATAAACACACTAAAATGGAACTAAAATGGGACCATTTTTAAAATGGTGTCAACTTAAAAAAAAATATGTTTAAAGTTATTGTAATTAAGCACAAAAATATTTCTTTAAATAATATTAAGAAGATATTTGGGACAACTTAATTTTATGAATCATCAAACAGAAAACATTACTTTTTTGTCATCCAATATCAAGTAGGCCACATTTAAAAATAGTGCTGACTGTATAAGAACATCTAATACTAAATATAGTTTGCTGGTTAAAAAACAATTTTATCCTAAGTTGGCGGAATTCATGAAAATGAATGGAAACGGTTGCGTTGATTTTTTTATGTTGAGCCAAAAGATAACTTTTTAGAGTGTACATAGAGTTACTGGATTACTTGTACCTACTTGTCTCACCTTTCACAGCCAGATCTGTCCCACGTTTGTCTTTCCATGGTGGTTATTTACTCACAGCCCTTCGAGTGCTTGCTCAGGTAATGGTTTCTTGTTACTTTACGTTTTGTTGGTTGCATTTGTTTTATTTACTTTGAGGTTTCTGAACTGGGAACTATTTCCTTGTGGAGAGATCAGAGGGTTATCGAGATTTGGTGAAGGAAGGACTGTTTACAGCTTCTATAATCCAAGTGATAATGTCACTTTATGCTTTCCAGACCTGTTTGATTCATCCTGACACCATACAGTACTTACTGTAATTACTATTCAAATGGAGACCACTCAGTGCAACTGAGGATGTTCCCAAATGAACATCCCAAAGATCCATGAAGTTAAAATAAAAAATTATGAACATGAATTTGGATTGTAATTAATATCTGATTGTTTGGATTTGTAAACTACTAAAGAGTTTTGCATTCAAGTGACTATTAAAGAACAGTTGATAATTTCAACATTTAGTGTTACAAATACATAACATTATGGCCACCTGCCTAATATTGTGTTGGTCCCCCTTTTTGCTGCCAAAACAGTCGTGACCCATCGAGCTTTAACAGCAATAAAATCTTCTGTAATCTGAGCTACAGTTGCTTGTTTGTTGGATCTGACCACATGTGCATGAGCCTTGGCTGCCCATGACACTGTCGCTGGTTCACCACTGTTCCTTCTGTGGAGCACTTTTAGTGGATATGGACCACTGCAGACCAGGAACAATCTACAAGAACTGCAGTTTTGGAGACGCTCTGACCAAGTCATCTAGAAATCACAATTTGGCCCTCGTCAAACTCGCTCAAATCCTGACGCTTGCCCATTTTTCCTGCTTTTAACATGTCAACTTTAACCTTTACATCTGCCTCTTTCACAACAACTACCTGCATGTCTTCCCTCACCACATCCATGAACCTCCTCCTTGGTCTTCCTCTTTTCCTCATTCCTGGTGGCTCCATCCTCAGCATTCTTCTACCAATATAACTCATGTCCCTCTTCTGCACATGTCCAAACCATCTCAATCTCACCTCCCTCACCTTGTCACCAAAACGTCCTACATGGGCTGTCCCCCTAATAAACTCATTTCTAGTTTATATACCGGAAATCTATTTATTTCTGTAAAGTTGCTTTGGGACTATGTCCATTGTTAAAAGTAGTATTCAAACAAAATGTTCTTGAATAACATGAATAATTATGTAACATGAATGTAATGCATAAAGCATCACTAAATAAAAAGAAAAATGCTATGGTGCAATAGGAATAATACAGTTCAGGAAATTGTGTTATAAAAAAATAAAAACCCTGTAACCGCACACTAGTAAATGTTTTTTTTTTTATTCTTATTGCTCGCTAATCTACATGTAAAATCTATTTTTTAAATGTCAGATGTTTGCCTGGTCTAGCCATCAATCGCCAAGGAGTCAAAAAGAATAAAGAGATGCCAGTTTCATTATGCTAAGTGTTGCCTGAAGGTTATTGAGGCTAAGCTAAAGCAAACACTCGTTCTCTGACAGGGGTGCGCTGTAGTCATGGTTATTTGAAGCTGTAAAGTGGAACCTGATGACAACGCGACTGTGGGGTCTGGAGGACACGCTACCCGCATGCTGTCAGGTTTCTGCTGACCTGGACAGAGACGGGTGGAAAGTGTTTAGTTATTTTCATGAAGGCTGATATGGCAATAACGGCATAACTCAGAGGAAAATAAACGATTCTAAAGAGTTCTAAAGAGACAGTGCTTTAAAAATACTTAAGTGTATTTTAATGCAAAAGCACATATCCCCTTAGAATGATGTTCCTCCACATAAAATAACAAAATATCATTTACAGTACATACCAGCAAAAGTTTTTAAAAAATCTGGAGAAATCTCAGTGTACATGGGACAGGGGCACAAATCAATAATGGATGCCTGTGATCATTGGGCCCTCCAGAAATCATTGTCTGTTAACACAGTTTGCCATGTCATCTACAAATACAGGTTAAAGCTGTGGTTAATGGCCATTGTCTCTGGGCCAAAGCTCATTTAAAATGAGGCAAAGTGGAAAACTGTTCTGTGGTAAGACAAATCAAAAAAAATTTTTTTCACAGACACCATGTCCTCTGGACTAAAAAGGAGATGGATCATCCAGCTTGCTATCAGTGCTCAGTTTAAAAAAGCTGCATCCTGATGGTATTGCAATGCATTAGTGCATGTGAAATGGGCAGCTTGCACATTTGAAAAAGTTCTATCAATGCTGAATGGTATACAGGTTTTAGAGATACAAATGCTTCCATGCAGAAAAATTTTTTTTCAGGGAGGGCTTTGCATATTTGAGCATGCAATCCTAACTGCATACTGCATCTAATACAATAGCATGACTTTGTAGTAGGGTGCTGAACTGGCTTGCCCGCAGTCTAAAACTTTCACCATTTAAAAGCATTAGGCACATTATGAAATGAAAAACACAACAAAGAACACTCAGAACTGTTTAGATAGAATCCTGTATCAGACACATATGGGACAACATTCCTCTCCCAAAACATCAGCAACTGGACTCCTCAGTTAAAAAACGTGTTGCAGCCATCAAATTCGAAATGACCTTATTTCCTTAAATTGATATATATTCTCAGTTTAAACATTTTATATGTATTATGAATAAAACATGGATTTATGAGATTTGCAAATCATAGCATTGTGTTTTTATTGACATTTTACGCAGTGTCCAAAGTGTTTTGGAAGTTTTGAAGTTTTAAAATGTGTGGAATTTTCTCCGCAATAAATATGTTCACGGATAGCATGGAGCCTGAGGTGTAATAATGCTGATGTCAGCATTTTCAACTTGATCTGTGGGACGCACATATACTAAATAAGTATTTGTGGAATTCGCTGCCGATTAAAGAAAATCAACCCAAAGTTATGGTGAAGGCACTATGGTTTCTATATTGGGAAGTTTCTCTTTCAGGTTGCAGCAGGTCTGACAGGCCCTGGGGTTTTTCAGCAATGCAGCAGATGACAGGCAGCTGGTCAGAGCCCATGGTCTGGCTATTTACTTGTTTATTTGTCCAATAAACCCGAAGACGGGCGCGTTGTTGTAGCAGCTGTTCGCAGGGATGAAATATTCACGGTGTGCCTGTGTAAAGTCTGGGACGCACAAAGATCACACAAAGCTGTTGAAAGTTAGTGATTGTTTCGTCCTTATGTAAAGGGTGTACATTTCAACCTGATATTACACGCTATATTGGCAAGCGATTGCAGAAGTCACTACAGGAAGTTCTTTTTAACTTCACTTAAACCAGTTTCAAGTTCTTGGTTTTAATGATATTTATGTAGGGGGAATTTACTTTCAATCTAGTTGCTGATGAAGAAATTAGATTTTGTTATCCTTAATTTCTCAAAATCACCTACCAACTGCTGACACCTAGCTAACTTTATTTTTATCATGTGACCACTAGCAAGGGAGGGATTGAAGGCTAAATCAAGCTTCCCGTGAGACAAGGGAATTCAATCAAACTGCTGCTCATATAGTCTTTCATTTTTAAGCTAAACGTAATGTAATGTAATGTATTTAACAGTATCCTCGTAAAATAAAAAAATAGATGTTTATTTTTAAGATTAGCAAAGGATGCCACCTAGCTAGTAACATTATCTTAGCATGCAGGATCTTTGCTAAAAATACAATATAAATACAATACATTTACAGTATAAATGCAATACATATATAAAAAAAATTATAAATATACATATAAATTAGTATTTTGTATTATCTCTGTCCACTATAACTCTCTGAAATGTAATTATAAAATATTTACTCCAATTATTCTGGATTTTCTGAATCTTATAGGTAGAAGAAAGTACGTTGTTTTCCTCCATTATTCCTACTTTCAGCAATTGTTTTAAATTAAATAATCAAAATCGATTCACCCAAATGATTACCTGTGAAAGTATATTTATAAGTATATCAGCCAAAACAGTTCAAAACAGTTGTTACACTTTTTTATAAACATTTATATATTTGTTTTCTTTCCTGTATAATTTGCACAAAACCTCGCAATTTGCATTCATAATAAATCCCCAGGAAAACCAAAAAGCACAGAAAAAATATGCAGATGCTTCGAAAGAGCTTCTGCTAGATATGATGTATACAGGCAGTGCAGGCTACAGTGAAAGGAGAACTATGTTGAATTGTGTTCATTGGGATTCTTGCTTCAGTAATGACATTCATTCTCACTGTATGCGATTCCTGTCTGTCCTCTGTAATATTAAGGGTTTCTATAGCCGTGGCATCACGATGATGGTATTAAGAGGTGGACTGATTTAGGTAGAACACCACTTAAGGTCTAGGGGTGAAATGCATGGCCAGCTACTGATTTCCAATATAGGAAGAAATGTTTGTGGGCACCTGATTTTCAGAGTGGTATGTCCTGTAAGAACATCACATTCCAGATTGAGTCCTCATTTGCTATTATAATAACTTCCACTCTTCTGGGAAGATGTTCCGCTAGATTTTGGGATTTTCCAATTCATCCCAATGGTGTTCAGCTTTGTGAACAAAGGCATTGTCATGCTGGAACAGGTTTGGGTCTCCTAGTAAAGGGGGGGAAAAGTTTATACTCCCACATAAACAGGCATCCTATACAATTGTGTGCCTCCCACTTTTTGGAAACAGTTTTGGGGAAGAAACACATATAACTGTAAAAGTCAGGTGTCCCAATACTTTTGTAAATTGTGTATTTTTAGTTACGTTAGATGTTGCAAACCGCGGTCAAAAAACTAAGATATTAGGTAAAAGTGTGATATTGGTCCTTTGAGTAAAACGACTATTAATCAGTATAATCAGAACCAGCCATTTAAAGTCCAGCTGAGATTTTGTTAGTGGTTCTGGGAATGAAACAGTCACAGAATACAAATTCTGGCATTTGCTTCACTCCATTTCCACCACGTAATCTTTAAAATCGTCAGCTTTGCGATAAGTTATTGCAGGTGTATCCACAAACTTCACCGTTCCCAAGGCCCAGCATGCTTTCACTCGAGCATGTTTACGCTCAGCGCTTGTCACGCACTATTAACTGAGAAGTCACGTCATTAGGCGTGTGGTTCACTCAATGACCCGGTTTGCCTGAACGCTTTTTTGCCCACAATATAATAAATGTGTTGTTGTACAGCAGGATGTTGCTGCGTGTGTGAGACGCTTCGCAGATTTGTTATGGAGACCGAGCGGTAAGTGATGACTCAGTGATACGGTGTGATGTTTTTCATCCCCCCTAACACATGTGTGCCTTTTACGGAAAATGCTCAGACAGGATGATATGATATACAGTACACTAACACTCTGATAAGGACATAATAAGGACGGTGAGAAACCCACATAATTGGCAATGGCGTTTATGCGCAAATTTTTTTTGTAAGATGGAATTCCAGGAGATGGTGGTATACAGGGAATAAGGACTCAAAATCCATTATCAGATTATTTTCCTTTCCCATCTTAGCCAAAATAACAAGCACATTTCAGTGAATTCCTTGAGGGCACCCCCATGAACTTTTGCTTACTGAGGTGGACATACATGTGGTTCTTCTACAAAATGTTACTCCAAAGTGTAAGGGAAATGATTGTACAGGATGTCTTTGGAGACAAACAGTATTACAGTTTACCTTCACTTGAACTAGAAGACCCAAACTTGTTCCAGCATGACAATGCGTCTGAGCACAAAGGCAGCTCTAAGAAGGTCTGCTTTACACGGGATGGAGTGGAAGATCTCCTGCTATAGAGGACTCCAAACCTCACCTACATCAGTACCTGACTTTATTAACACCCTTATGGCTTAATAAATCTCACACAAATCTCCACAAGCACACTCCAAAATCTAGTGCATCATCTACATTTACATTTACATTTGCGGCATTTAGCAGACGCCCTTATCCAGAGCGACTTACAAATGTGCTTTGAGTCTCTAGCAATGAATAAATCTACACTTGTACGCAAGATTACACACTTGATATAAATATAACTCTTAAATTCTTCAAGGCAAACTTGGAAAGTGCTAATTTAGGTATTTCAGGAAGAGATAGGTCTTTAATCATCGCTTGAAGATAGTCAGGGACTCTGCTGTACGGACATCTAGGGGAAGTTCATTCCACCACCTCGGTGCCAGAACAGAGAAAAGCCTTGAAGTATCTAGATTGAGAGTGGAAGTGATTCTAACAGCAAATGGAAATTCACTGTGGAATGGGACGTTTCAAAAGCACCTAACAATATTATGGACAGGTGTCTATAAACTTTTCTATATATGGAGTGTATGTAGAATGAGCTGATGAAGAAATCCTGGTCTGTAATTTCAGATACGAGTCAGGTCTGCCATCTGGTGGCCGATTAAAAATCTGGCCCGAGCTGTTATGTTTCTTAATAAGCATCCACTAATTAGCCAGAAGCACTTTATCCATTATCAAAGACATGATAGATTTTGTCCTAGGAACCCTAGGTCTGAGATTGGATACTTGTTCATTCCATACCAATAAACTGCAAACTCATTCACACAATTATTCAGTTCTACATTAGCACATCCAGTCCACATACTGCCATGTGAAAGGAAGCTAAAGTTTCGTAAGAACTTTAGTTTGTAAGAAGCAGAAGTATGTGTAGGAAACCAGCATTGTGGGAAAAGGTGACAATCTATACATACAGTGAGGTATAGTCTGAGGGAGGATCATCATTGAGAGACAGTT
The DNA here is from genome assembly GCA_039877035.1 of Silurus lanzhouensis. Lineage (NCBI taxonomy): Eukaryota > Metazoa > Chordata > Actinopteri > Siluriformes > Siluridae > Silurus > Silurus lanzhouensis. The sequence continues at coordinate 12,005 of JBCEWE010000570.1, forward strand.
ACACAGTGTCATACACTACCTGCAATGCCACTGTGTAAAGCTATTCAATAGTTAATGCAATACTTTCATGTAATATTAAGTAGATACTACAGAAGTCCTAAAAGGAGATGCATTATAATATATTTTTTTCAATTTCTTATTTTCTCGTAATCACAACTTAATTTTCTCACATAACAAAAATAGTTTCCCCATGATCTCAACATAACATCTTGTGATCACAACATAACAGATGTTTTCCTGTGATCACAGCTCAAATTTCTTTTGATCTCGACACAAAAAGTAAAGTTGTGTTCTCATGATCATGACTTAATTGTCCCACATAACAAAAGTTGTTTTCTCCTGATTTTGGCATAACATGTTTTCTTGTGATCACAACATACAGATGTGTTTATGTTATCACAACTTAATTTTCTCGTGATCTTGATATAATAGATGTTGTTGACTTTCTTGTGATCTCGGCGTAAAAAAACAGTCTTCTTAGGACGTAATTGTAACGCGAGAAAATCTCATGCCTTGTGAATGTTTCTGGTGTATAGCAGACCTGACAGCCTGCTTCTTAAGTGTCGGACATCTATGTTTAAATTGTCAATCACTAAGAGACACTATTTCATTTTGAGTGAGTCCCTGATGAAAAGTAAAACCAAATGTTACCATCCATGATGCTGCGATGCTGCTGCTATGATGCTGCCTCTAGCACATGCCAAATACATAGAACATTTTTTTACTGATCATAAAGAAACAATTTTGGTTATGCTCTTTTAGGAACTTGAGCTGCGTTGAAACGCTTTGGGAACGTTGTCCATGCTCTAAAATAATGTGTGCAATCAGTCAAATGCTGAGTTCCAGTTCCTGGGGTTTACAAATTAACCTCACAGATGGTTTGGAGATGCTTTCTCGTACCTCACATGCTGAGTCCAGCTTCGGAAGCAGGTCTTTTGGCGGTTTTTTCCCCCTTCCATGAGAGCATGCAGATCCGCCTCTCTTCCCCTGGGGGTGCAGTTCCTCAGCAGGTCAGGCCATTGGATGTCTGCACACCATGGCAGTGTTACAGGCATACCAAGCCGACCTGCTGCGGCAGCTGGATGTGGGAAACATCATGGGTGGCCAGATACAAGAGCTCCGCTATACGGCGGACCCAGCCATGCGAGCCAGAAAAGAGACCACTAAGGCCATTGGCTGTTCTATTGCCGCCCAGACAGCCGGAGCAAAACTGTGGCTCACCCTGTCCGAAATGTCTGACAGGGACAAAGCCGTGCTGCTGGATGCCCCACTCTCGCCCTCAGGCCTTTTCAGAAAGGTTTCAGGAAGCGAATAAACAGTCGGCGGTGTTCCAGCGGTACCTCCCACGCCGCTCTCATTAGGGTGTTTGGCGGGCGCAGCCCTAACCACAACCCAGCACTTTCCACCAGAAAGTGCAGAGACAGAGTGTTGCGACAGCTCCGGGTTTAAAATGCTGACCCTCAAGCAGGTTTGTCACGGTAGATCTAAAGAATGCGTACTTTCATGTACCCATCCTCCCTTCTGACAGGAAGTTCCCGAGGTTCACTTTTGTGGTCGATGCGTACCAATATCGGGTTCTTCCACCCCGCACCATTATGAATTGTATCGATGCGGCTTTGGCTTCCCTGAAACTTCAGGGCATTTGCATCCTGAAATATATAGATGTTTGGTTGATATTAGCTTGATCAGAGCAGTTAGCGGTCCGGCATCGAGATGTAGTTCTTGCTTACATGAAGGAACTAGGGTTTCGGCTGAATGCCGGGAAGAGTGTGATCTCGGCGTCATATGGGAGCTTTCCTCAGTTACTCACTGTCAAGCAGCTTAAGAGACTTGCTCGGGCTCATAGCAACAGCCTCCAATGTCATTCCACTTGGCCTCCTGTACATGAGATTTCTTAGGTGGTGGCTCAGGGCCCATGGGTTCTCAGGGAAGGGCAATCCCCTCTTTATAATTAAGGTCATGCTGCAATGCCTACATGCCAAAGATGTTTGACGAGATCCTGGGTTCCTATCTCAAGGCCCCGTGCTGGGAGTCCAGGTCGTCGTGTAGTTCTAACGACAGATGCGCCCCTCACGGGGCCATGAGTGGCCGCTCCATGCAAGGTCTATGGGAGAGGCCCCATCTACTATGGCACATCAATTGCCTAGAGAGCAGCTTGCATCCCAGGCCGGTTGAACGAAGCAACGGACACCCTGTCGAGGCAGGAGAGCAGACCCGGGGAATGGTGCCTCCACCCACCATGAAATGTGGTGGAGCAGATCTGAGAGAGGTTTGGCAAAGCCCAAGTAGACAGTTTATGCGTTTGCCCTTTCGGGTGCTACCAAGAGTGCCTGGGTGAGACCTGTCCCCTTGTGCTTTCTGAGCCCCCCTTCGAGCCTTTGGTCGAGACCATTTGTCTATTAAGACTGCTTTCTTGCTGGCTATTTGAGGAGAGTAGGTGATCTACAGGCCCTCTTTGTTTCCCCCTCCTTTCTGGCGTTCACTCCAGGCATGGCCAATGCCTTCCTGCACCCTAGAGTGGGTTACGTCCCCAAGCTGCCCTTGGTCGTCCCATGACCTGTCCCATGTCCAGGCATTCAATCCTCCTCCATTCCAGACTCCAGACCAGGAGAAGTTGAACTGGCTGTGCCTGGTCCGAGCACTGGACCGCTATGTCCACATGACAAGTCCTTGAAGGAATTCAGAACAATTGTTCATCTGCTACGGCCCTCCGAGGAGAGGCCTCCCTGTTCATAAGCAGACCCTCAGCAGATGTATTATTCCTACAAGTCCTCTGGTCTCCCCGCCCCAATTGGGATCAGAGCGCACTCGACCCGGAGTGTGGCAGCCTCTAAGGCTTGGTCATCTGGTGTCTCTCCAAGACCTCTGCGACACTGCAGGTTGGTCCACCCCGCTGACCTTTGTCAAGTTTTACAACCTTGCCTCTGCGCCAATCCTTCCACCTCTGTACTTCAACCTAGCTGTGCTCATTCACACTGGTCAGGGACTGGTCAGTGTGGCAGTATTGGACTCTCGTTCCTAAAGCGTTCCGACGAAGCTCGATTCATGAAAGGGAATGTCTCTAGGTTACGTATGTAGCCATAGTTCCCTGAGGGAACGAGATGCTGCATCTCTAAGCCACACCTCCGGCATCCCTTCAGCGCTTTCTATTTTGTTACAGAAGCTGGTGCTGGCTTTACTCCATGTGTGTTTTTTATTTCCTTGTTGTGACGTCACCCGGCCGGTGACAGCCTGCCTCCAATTTAGACTAATTGCACATATTATTTCAGAGCATTGACAACCGTGTCCCCAAAAATTTTGGATGCAGCATCTTGTTCCCTCAGGGAACTAGGGTTACAAACTTAACCTAGAGTCGTTATGTTGAAATTACAAGAAAACAACTTTTGTTATGGTGAGAAAATAAAAAATAGAAATTGAAGAAAATGAGCAAACTCTATGAGATGACTTGTTTGACTTGTTCCAAATGAATTAATCATTCATGAACATCCCATTACTAAGTCATATACTAGGGAATAGCAAATCTTTTCCATGGACATCATTAAAAATGATGTAGTTATGCTTGTGTAATAATGTTCTTGAATAGATCCGATTCCTAAATCCACATAAAAGAGGGTTATTAAGCTGTGATTTTGGCTGCAGATCCGGATATGAGCGCTTTCTGGCTAACAGTTTATTTCGACAGTGAAAATTGTTGTAAAAAATGTGCTGAGTGTTCAAACGCCTGTATCCTGGACAGGATATTAAAGGCCTGAGGAAGTGTTTCAGTGCTGGCTTTGGCTTTGATTACTAAAATAACACACAGAGCCGGGAATTGGATATGCTCTGGTGTGAAGTTAACCTGGTCCCTGGCCTCATCAAGAGTCAAGATTAATGACTTCAGACTTTCTAAGGAAAAATTTTTTTTGGAATTTTGGTCTGAATTGACATCAGTGAGAAAGAAAATGCTTGCTCAGTTTTAGTAGCTGTTGCCTTTAATATAGCAAATTTCACACCAGGGGATGCATTAAGGACTATTCTTTCTTAGAATGCAGCCAGAGATAGGTGGTGTGTGTGTGTGTGTGTGTGTGTGTGTGTGTGTGTGTGTGTGTGTGTGTGTGTGTGTGTGTGTGTGTGGATAACAATAGAGTCACACTTCCATGAAACGGTATGTGTTTTGTCTCCAGAATTGTAATTTATAATATGTAGCGCTGTCACAATGAATTTGTTCCAGTCAAGATGAGGAAATATGTTGAATAAAACCACAGTGTGATCTGAGAAAATGATACTTTCATGAACATGTGTCAAAATTAGATTCACTTAAAAGTAGCCAAAAGTAATACACTAAAAAATCGAAAGTTTGTGAACATCTGACTATATGATTCTAATGCTTTTTGAATGTTCCATTTTACATTTAGTCCTCATTTGCTGTTATAATAATATCGTCCACTCCTCTGGAAAGATGTTCCACTAGATTTTGGAGTGTGATTATAAAGATTTGTGATCATTCAAGGGTTTTTAGTAAAGTTAGGTACGGACGTAGGTGAGGCAAGGAAGCCTGGGGTGCAGTCAGCGTTCCAATTCATCCAAAGGTGTTCAATCGGGTTAAAGGTCAGAGCTCTGTAGCAGGAGATCTTCCACTCCAAACCCTTTAAAGCATATCTTTATTGAGCTGGCTTTGGTCTCCTAGTACTGGTAAAATTTAACTTTAACGCATCTAATTGACATCCTATACAATTCTGTGCTACCAATTTTGTGGTAAACGTTTGCGGAAGGCTTTACAATAATTTTGTACACATATTATACAAGACTGAATGAGAGAATGCCTTCTTGTTTGTATGATGATGTATGAGAAAACTATTCACATTCAACTCAGAAAAATCCCTTGTAGGACCAATATTTTAATGTGAGAACTGATCGATGGATCTTATACAACAACAGTATCGAAGGCATGCTAAGTAATACGCAAATGGGGTCTAGATGTGGAATAAAATGTTCAAAAATCAGATGGTCAGATGTTCTTAAACTTTTTTCCATATAGTGTAGCTTCCAAAAACCATTTTTTCAAAAAACAAGAAAGTCTCAACTGGAAAACCTGTCAAAAGGAATACAGTGGAACCCGGTTATCTCAACCTCGGTTAACTCGACAACCCTATTAATCTACGTTTTTAAAGTGGAACCGCCAAATTCTCGCTTTTTCTAAGCATTTTTTTATCGGTAATGTCGACTTTTTTATGTCGCCGAACCCTAAAATCTCGAGCAAAAGGTAGGGAAAATTTGCCATTGTATGTCAGTTATCTCCTTCAACGCTGTGGAGCCACAGAAGAACTCACGAAAGTGGCGGAAAAATCATGCCTTACAGATGCTACAGGTGTTTGTATTGTATACTGGTGAATCTCTGCTGTTAGTTAGTGCACATATGCCTTTTGTTGTTAGATGTTATGCGATGAACAGGAGGCGAAAGTAGAAGCGCGGCGCTGAACAGCACACGGGAGAACGTGGGATGAGCAGCAAAATCATAGAATGAACACCGGCAGGATCGGGGGAAAGCGCAGCCGTTGAGAGAGTGCTGGTGGGAAGACACCTACCGGGATACGCATGCGCGATAACAACGACCGCCGTGAAGCAACATATACCAACAATAACGGACGGTTAGAGTGTGGAGCTGGTGGAGCTGGTGATGATGCTAAACGAGCACCATATGTGCGCGATTAAAGCCGGGAGCTTCAGAGAAAGCGGCCGAGAAAGCACCTGACACGCTGAAGGGGGCCGAAGGGGTCGTGGCAGGTGGATTCCTGACAGTTAACAAACATGTATGTACATTTTTATAGCATGTCTTCATCAAACAAATCGCGGCAACGCTGTTGTGTAAAAAACCCCTTCAAAAACACACGTGCATGCACATTCTCATTTATTAACGCACATCATGTACATAAAGAAATTTCAAGCACGTTAATATATTGCCGCCATTTTGATTTTCGTTTATCTTGATCATCGGTTATCTCGATGCTTTTTGGCAACCCCCTAGGACATCGACATAACCGGGTTCCACTGTATATAAATATTACACATGTTTTGTTAAAAGTTTGTTTGCAAGTAAATGATGAATGACTTTTTAAACTAAAGAGAACAAAAGAGACGTGCAGTCTCCACTGCAGTCTATTCAACACCGGTGGGTTGTGCATTTCACACCAATGCCTTCAGGGGTGTCCTACCTGAATCAATCCACCTCTTAATACCATCTTTATAACACCATGACTACAGAAAACATCAATATTATAGAGAAAAACGCAGTTTAACAGAGCTCTGCATCACTGACAGGAATCTTATACAGTGTAAATGAATGTCATACTAAAGCAACAAACCCAATGAACACAATTCAACAAGTCTCCTTTCACTGTAGCCACAACTGCACCACAAACATACTTCATCTCTAACAGAAGCATCGATATTCACCTCATCAAATGATCCTGGGTTTTCTGTGCATTTTTGCATTTTTTCCCAACATACCCAGACACTTGGTTTTGGCAGCATTGCAACCAAAAGAAACTATGGAATAAAGAGAAAAGATTATTTGGAATAATTGAGTACATATTTATGAACAAAAATGCATTAATACATAACCCAGAATCACTGGCTTATGTTTTAAAGCATTTTTTGTTCATGAATATGAATATTGTTCCTGAAATTGATATTGTTTATGAATATCCATAATTATTAATGAATTATTCAAATTAAAAAAATATTGTTATCACACTGTATCTAGCTGAGTAGTAGAAGAAAAGCATAAATGCAATATCCTGATTGGTTAATACTGTTTCTCATTATAGCAGCTAGTATTTGCTTGACATTTAGGAATGAAATTTAGAAAATGGTCTTGGGGGAACATTGATTCATTGATTGATTTACCCATGTACTGTACTGCACATGGTTGGAATGACTACTTTGGCCCAAGTTTCAAAGTTGGCCTTCCATGCCATATACATGAGAGGAAGAAAACAAAAATCACTGACAAAAATCTTCAATGCAACTTACATATTAAATCTAACATATTTGGTTTTATTTTTTGAGCTGCATAAATGTACATTTAAATGAAAAGTAAAGCATATAAGTAAATTCGAAGTAGGCCAACTTGAAAAACCCTTTAGAAATAAGCAGCAGCTTTATGTCCCTCATTAGTTTTCTCTGATTGCCTGATTAACGGAATTAGGCATTGACTCTCCAGTACTATATCACTCTATTGTACTATAAATAGGATTGTATCTATATTTATATTGTACTATGTATAGGTTTTATTGAACTAGAAACTTTAAAATGTAAAACTGCATTAGTTAAGCAGATTATAAAGTAACGCTTTATTTGTTTATTTATACAAATGAGTAAAATGAATAGAAAATGTCCTGTCCTTTACATCTGCCTCTTTCAATCCATCCCTGTGCATGTCTTCCTTCACCACATCTTCTTTTCCTCCTCCTATTCCATCCTCAGCATTCTTTTATCGATATACCCCATGTCTCTCTTCTGCACACGATCAAACCGTCTGAATCATCTCAAAAATGTCCCTACCTGCACGTTCCTCTAATAAACTCATTTCTCATTTCTCCGTCTCCTTTCAGTGCTACTGTCTCTAAACCATACAAGATTGCAGGTCTCAGTACCATCTTATAAACTTTCCCTTTCACTCTTGCAGATACTCTTCTATCACTATTGCATAAACCATGGCAACTTTTATTTTATTTTAAACTAATCAAGTTTGATTTCTGGTCCTTCTTTGTCTCTGATCTAAATAAACGTCATAAGCACATCTAAAAGCTTAAATCGTGTCTTGCAAGAGCGACATTTATTTATCTTATTTATCCACTGAGTAAATGAGGGTTAAGGGCCTTGCTCAAAAGCCCACGAGGGGGATGCTGGGTGGTGCTGGGATTTGAACTCACAACCTTACAATCAGAAAGCCAACTTCTTAACTACTGAGCTTCCCATTTCTCTTGGATTGGATTCTCCACACACTAATATGGTACCTAAGAGTTTCAAGTTCTCTCTCTCTCTCTCTCTCTCTCTCTCTCTCTCTCTCTCCCCCCCCCCCATTATATTATTTCATCATGCTACTAACATTATCCTATAAAAGTGAGGCAGGTGTAAGCCTGTTTATTTGGCAAAAGATAATGCTCTTTTGAAGCCAACAAAGCATGGTTATCTTCTAATTAAAGGACCATGAAGATAGTGATGCTTCCCTTATTTCTGGATGAGATTTAATATTTTATCACGGGAATTCAAAATTTACATCCTGCCTCTCTCCCTCTCTCTCTCTCTCTCTCTCTCTCTCTCTCTCTCTCTCTCTCTCTCTCTCTCTCTCTCTCTCTCTCTCTCTCACACACACACACACACACACACACACACACACACACACACACACCACTAGTAGTTGAAATGAATAATCTTGACGATCTCATTACAATGGTACCTGTCAGGGGGGTTGGATATATTATGCAGTAAGTGAACAGTCTGTTCTTATTATTGTGTTGAATTGGCAAACTTTGGCAAATTTTGTTCCCCAAATGTCTTTATTGGTTTAATTTATTAGAACAATGTACATAGACCAAAAGACATAACATTCTAACATTATGAACAGTGAAGTGAAAAACACTGATCATCTCTTCATCATGGCACTTGTTAGTATGTGGGATATATTTTCAGCAAGTGATTATTTTGTCATCAAAGTTGATGTGTTAGAAGCAGGAAAAAGGATTTTTCTGGGTCAGAGCATCTCCACCTCTGTTCCCTTCACCTACATGCCCATTGAAATCTGCTCCAATCACCAATCGTTCATTCCTAGGTACACCTTCTTCCACTTCATCTAACTCACTCCAGAATTTAAACTTCCTCTTCATCTCACAGCCCACTTGTGAAACATAAGCACTAATGATATTTATCATCACCCCCTTTCAATTTCCAGTTTCATGTTCATCACCCTATCAGAAACTCCCTTCACCTTCAGAATCACCCCTACGTAATTTCTCTTTCCATCCACACCATAATAGAACAGTTTAAACCCATTTCAAATGTTCTTGGTCTTACTTCCTTTCCATTTGGTCTCCTGAACACACAAAATATTTACCTTTCTCCTCTCCATCATATCAGCTATCTCTCTCCCTTTATTAGTCATAGTACCAACATTTAAAGTACCAACCTGAACCTCCACTCTCCTTTCCCTGCTGTCTCTGTAGACTTCTTCCTCCTCTCCTTCTCCTTCTTCAGCCAACAGTAGTCCAATTTCCACTGGTACCCTGTTGGCTAACAATACCTGTGGTGGTTGTTGGTAACCCGGGCCTCGACTGATCCGGTATGGAATTCCAGTTTGTGATTTACATATTTGATTTGATTTTAAGTTTTATGATGGACGCTCTTCCTAACGCAACCCTCCCCATTTATCGGGGCTTGGGATCGGCACTAGGAGTGCACTGGCTTGTGCAACCATAATGACTAAAAAACTTAAAAATACAACATTTTAAACAGACAATTACCACTTTACCATCATAAGGAGGAAAATTCACAGAATGGAGTCTGCATATTGTAGCAATAGATATTATTTTTAGACACCCTGTGATTTGGTGGGCAGGAGGGTTTTGGAGAATTAGTTTGAAATTCCTTTTTACAATGCATTATTATTAACCACATCATTTGACACATTCTGTTGTTTTTATATATTTTCCCAATAAATTATAAAGAATATTTATTACAAAATTTATGGTAAAAAGTAATCTGGCAGCGGTATTTACCAATACTCGATTGTAAAAAAGTATGGTTGCACTGGTTATTACTGTAAAGTACACCCTGTTTATTTTGTGAAAAAGTTTAAATATATACAAAAATATAATCAATATTAATTATCAATACTTTAGCAATAATTATAAACTGCAAACCATTTTTTGCTAGTGTTTTTTTGTCACATTTTTTATTTGATAAAAAATAAAAATAAACATGGTTTATGCAAAACAAAAGGAAATTACACTGCCATCATATTTATATTTATATTTCAAATACAAACTGATGATGTTGATGTCTTTGGAGTAATACAGGGCTAAAAATAGAATGGAATCAATGTTGATTTGAGAGAAGAGGGTTCCAATAAACTAGCCGACAGCATCTAATCAGTGCCTATAATAAAGAACAGGTGCGAAAGATTACAACCATAAATCCCCTGATTGCATTCAGAATTTTTTGACTACAGCTTTACAGAAGAAGATAAAGCCTCTGAACCCTCTTTCTGCCTATGTTTAAATTTTTTGAAATACATGAGTATTATGAAAAAGCTTCAATCTGAACTGATTAAAAAAACGCAGCACAAATCCTGAGCTGGATGCCTGTATTGCCCGTATTGCAACCGAGCCCATGCCATGCATGCGTCTGGCCTACAAACCCACTTCTTAAAGCCAAAGCTGTTTATATAATCATGTCATGGACAAAATGTGACACTTTTTGGGTGTTTTTTTTCGCTCATCACTGAAACACAGTCTGACGTGCTGTTATAGGAACATCAACTAGTATTAATATTACTATTGCTAATAAGAACATGTGCACAAGGTAAACCGGTTTTGGTCCTGGTTCTGATTGGACAGCAGGAGTTCAGTACTTCTGTGACAGTATTGTGGGTTGTTATAAAATCTAACATCTGTGGATCTGTGGTAAGAATGTCTTGGTGATTTAGTACTGCAAATGTTCATCAGTCTGTAATAATGACGGATTACATTTCTTCAGCACACAACAGAGAGACAGACAGACAGACAGACATACAGACAGACAGACAGACAGACATACAGACAGACAGACAGACAGACAGACCTAGAGACAGACAGACAGACAGACAGACAGACAGACAGACAGACAGACAGACAGACAGATTAATTTAAAATTACATTTACATTTACATTTGTGTCCAGAGCGAGAAACAAAAGATAGATAGATAGATAGATAGATAGATAGAGAGATAGAGAGATAGATAGATAGATAGATAGATAGATAGATAGATAGATAGATAGATAGATAGATAGATTCATTCGAATTTAAGTTGTAGTGCAGCACAGACAGACAGACAGACAGACAGACAGACAGACAGACAGACAGACAGACTAATTTGAAATTACATTTACATGTGTGTTCAGAGCGAGAAAAAAAAATGCTTTGAGTCTCTAGTAATATATAAATCCACCCTTGTATGCTAAATTACAGACTTAAGATAAATCAGACTACAATTCTTGATTTTTACAAAAAAACCTTGGAAAGTGCTAATTTAAGTGTTTCAGGTAAAGGTAGGTCTTCAGTCGTCACTTGCAGATAGTCAGGGACTCCACTGTACAGACATTTATGGGAAGTTCATTCCACCACATCAGTGCCAGAACATAGAAAAGCCTTGAAGTATACTTACCTCTCATTCTGAGAGAAGGTGGCTGGAGGATCTCAGACAGCATGGTGCAGTGCGAGATGTGATGTCTGTGAGGTAAGATGGTGCTGGTCCATTTTTGGCCTTGTAGGCAAGCATCAGTGCTTTGAATCTGATACGTGCAGCTACTGGAAGCCAGTGAAGGGAGTACAGCAGAGGGGTGGTGTGGGAGAACTTGGGCAGACTGAACACAAGTCGTGCAGCTGCATTTTGGATCATTTGCAGTGGACGAATAGCGTCCAGAGGAAGACCTGCCAGCAGAGAGCTGCAGTAGTCCAGTCTCGAAATGACAAGAAACTGGACAAGCACCTGGGCAGCCTGTGTGGACAGAAATAATAGAATCCTTTGAATGTTGGAGCAAAGAAATAGACAAGAACAAGCCACATTAGCAACATGTGAGGAGAAGGACAATTGATTGTCCATAGTAACCCAAGGTTACGAGCAGTGGCTGAAGGGTAGAGCAGAGAGTCATGAAGAGTTATTCTAAAATCTTGACCTGGAGATCAATCACCTGGAATGACCAGCAGTTCTGTTTTTCTGGGGTTGAGTTTTAATTGATGAGCACTCACCAACAAAGATATGTCCCATGATAGATATATCTATGAAGAAATGAATTTGTAGTGCAGCATAGTCAGGTAGATAGATTAGCATTAGATGGTAGAAGACTCTCACAGATGTGAACATCACACCTCCTCAGGGCATAGAGACTAAGACTGCTGGAGTATACAGTAGAGTGTTAGGAATCACTGGTTCCATGCAGAGTCTCCTGAAGTATCTCTGAAATCAGACAATTATTTGTCTGATAGATAGATAGATAGATAGATAGATAGATAGATAGATAGATAGATAGATAGATAGATAGATAGATAGATGTGTCACTCACACACACACACACACACACACACACACACACACACACACACACACACACACACACACACCACACACACACTATCTTCTCAGTCAACCTACAATTATTTATCCTCCCTCCCTGCGACTCATTCTCTCTCTCTCTCTCTCTCTCTCTCTCTCTCTCTCTCTCTCTCTCTCTCTCTCTCTCTCTCTCTCTCTCTCTCTCTTTCTCTTTCTCTCTGTCCCTGTGTTTTTGTGTCCTGTCTTCATGATTTCTTTAGCCCTCACATGATAGATAGACAGTAACAGTTTATTCAGCATTATAAATGTTAATTCAGCTTCCAGCTCCCTGCACTTGTATTACAGTGTGATTGTGTGCGCGCTCCCGCTAAATCGCAGCATCAGCACCGTGCGCGCGTCCGGCCGGGCAGAGCACCTGGAACAGCGCGAGTTAAAGTTAGCGGAAAAGCGGAGCGCGGGGAGAAAGAGGGGAGAAAGCCGGTCCTCGCTGCCCCGTTGCCTCGCACCATTACTGTTCTAATCATCGTGGGAATCCGACCCCAGAGCGCCGGGAGAGGAAGATGATGGAGCTCAGAAACGTGCGCTTTCTGTTTCCCGGCCTTTTGCTCTTATTCGCGCTGCATCGCTGCTCATCACGTAAGTGTCGCAAGATGCAATGCAATGCCATGCACGGGTTTGGGCGCGTGCTTAGAAGGGAGATTAAATGCTATAAAAATAGATTTCAATCCTAACATTTAGAGTAACACACCTCTCACACATCTGTCTTCTCATTTCATAAAAAAAAAAAAAGTGTTTTAATTTTATTCTATTTATTTTTCTTTAAGATTTGATTTTCGCTTTTGAAGGAATTGGGGATTGTAACATGGCGCGAGATGAAAAGTAGAAGGAGAGAGAGATGAAGAAGGGAGAGAGAGAGAGAGAGAGAGAGAGAGAGAGAGAGAGGAAGCTATCCTGCGGTGGGGCACGCGCGGGGCTCTTTTCTGCATTGCGGTGCTTTCTCGCGCCCGCACACAACTTTCCGCGGAGCGCATCCTACACCAGGAAGGACGCCGTGCACCTCCTTTCCGTGCACCGTCATAAAGTACCGGACATTAGTGTTCAGATAGAAAAGACAAACAATATGCATTGGATTAACACTACAATCTGAATATATAATTGCGTTTTTAATCGCGTTTCCCCCGAACGCGCGCGCGGCGTCACCTGTACCACGAAGACGGGCTCGTGCGTGTGCATTGACGTGTATTGCAGAGGAATCCTCTCGCTGCAAACTTTGCAGTATGCACGGAAATGCTGAAGGATGAAAGGGTTGGACTGTTAGAAATGGCTGTGATTTAAGGCTGACATCATGCCATCTTGCATATTTAGGCATTTGAAAGTGTGTGTGTGTGTGGGATGGGTATTATAGGGGAGTGGCGATATGACAAAAATCTACATATTTATATATATATATATATATATATATATATATATATATATATATATATATATATATATATATATATATACCACATCCCAGCTATGATTTCATGAGGAATAAATGTATTGCAGTGCATGACCAAGAACATTGCTGTGCTTCAAAAAGAGCACCTCTTCCTGACCAGGGTCATGGTGGAGCTCAGGAACACACCCCAACATCATGGGGCATAACTCTCATTCATACCATAGCAATTTGGAGCAGCCAGTTCACCTATTGAGTTGTGTTTGGGAGGAAACCTCTCGGGAGCACATGCAGAGAAGAAACCTGAGGTCAGGGCTGAACCATGTGACCTTGGACCTGTTCATATAATTCCATTGATTTTTTTTTTCTCCTTGACTCTGCTTCTCAAGCTAGCATTTTCTCAACCCTTATAGTAGCATGGATCGTGCATCACGTTATATACACCTAGAAAGTGAATTGTTGTTTGGATTTTGTTGTGGACATCTGAGCAGAAGATCGATGCATGCTTCTTTTTGAACATTCTATCCCACATTTAGTTCCCATTTGCCCTTATAATAAGCTTCACTCTTCTGGGAAGATGAGTTTTTGAGATTTGTGGAGATGCCATTCGGCTACAAGGGTGTTATTAAAGTTAGGTACTGTTGAAGGTGAGGTGAGAAGGTTTGGGGTGCAGCCAGAGTTCGAATTCGTTCCAAAGTGTTGAGGGTCAGAGCTTTATGGAAGGAGATCTTCCTCTCCAACCCATGTAAAGTATATCTTTAAAAGCTGGCTTTGTGCACAGGGGCATTGTCACGCTGGAGCAGGTTTGCATCTGCTAGCTTCAGTAAATTGGAAAATCTCATGGTTTCACATTCAAATACATTCTGTACATTCTGTACTTTCAGGATTGTGGTAACGTTGTGGGGACGAACAACATTTGGCTGGATAAGTCACTTGTCCTTATAAATCTTGTCCCTCAAATTGAGTCAAACAGGGTTATCTAGAAACATGATATTGTCCTGCCAGTGGAGAATTTAGGAACAAAAAGCAATATGGCTCCAATAAGTGGTAAAAAAATAGATATAAAATATTATTATACCTGAAATGTATTTGATCGTTTTCTGGCTTTTCTGGATACAAAAATGGGTAAATGGTTAAAAAATCCTGAGTAATAAAATAAGAATATTGACTTATATATGCAAATAAAAAAAAAACATGTACATTTGTCTTATTGCGAGGTGACTAAGTGCTCTGGGTTGAGTAGTTTACGTAACAGAGTGAAATGAGGTGAAACAAAAGTCCATCAGAAGATCTGTTTCGGAGACTAATGGCCTGTGGCAAGGAATGACTCACAAATTCAGTAGATTTGGCCCAAATGCTTTGCATTAAGGGTGTCTGAATCTGTGTAGCATTTTAATGCCAAGGTGGGTGTGGCTTAAAACTGACTACAAAAATATAGGCAAAAATATTGGAACACTTGCCATTTTTCAACCATTTGTGGTTCTTCTCCAAATTGTTACTGCACACTTGTAGGCACACAATTGCACAGGGTGTCTTTGGACATTCTAGCATTGAATTTTCCCTTCATTTGAACTTGGAGTCCCAAACCTGTTCCAGCTTGATAACGTCCCCTGTGCCCAAAGGCATCTCCATGAAGACATACTTTACATCAGCTGGAGTGGAAGATCTTCCATTCTAAAGGCTATTTAACAAATTTGGGCTAAAAATGAATGCTGACTGCACTCCAGGCCTCCTCACCTCATCTACATCAGTACTGGACTTTACTAACACCCTTATGTCTAAATTAGCGCAAACTTCCACAAAATCAAAAATCTTTCCAAAAGAGTGGAGGTCATTATAAGGGCAAATAGAAACTAAATATAGAATGGGATGTTCAAAAAAAGCACATAAGAACCTTATGGTCAGGTGTCCACAAACGTTTGTTCATATATTGTCCAAACTCGTATTATGTTGCCCCTGTAAACACATACTAACACAAATTAACTACCTGCATGTCTTCCCTCACCACATCCGTAAACCTCCTCCTTGGTCTTCCTCTTTTGCTCCCTACTGGTGGCTCCATCCTCAGCATTCTCCTACTGATATACCTCATGCCCCTACTCTGCACATCTCCAAACCATCGCAATCTTGCCTCCCTCACCTTGTCTCCAAAATGTCCTACATGTGCTGTCCCTCTAATAAACTCATTTCTAATCCTGTCCATCGTCGTCACTCCCAACGAAAACCTAAACATCTTCAGCTCTGCTACCTCCAGCTCCACCTCCTGTCTTTTATTCAATACCACTGTCTCTAAACCATACAACATAGTCCTCCAGAATCATGAGAGTACATGACTTTCAAACTTTTTTAAGATTGCATTATATTATTACTCTTATACACCATTAATCATCATTTGAGCTACATTGTATATGTATTCAGTTTTTCTGCTATATATTAATGCACAAATATTCTGATCTGGCAAGATGATGTGCCTGAAGCTCAACTAAAGAATCTTATTAGGATCTTAGCTTCAGCCTCAGCATTATCAGTTGCTCACATCTGACAGTGTTGTTCATATGGAAATAAAAAAACAGTAATATAGTGCTGAAATGAACAGCGCACACTCACACACCATTATATTTTGAGATTGAATATTTGTGGACAGAGATAAATAAAATAAAGGGAAAATATCCTGTATAATCCTATATAATTGATTGTGTCCAACTTTGTAGGGTCTTTTTTGAGAAGAACCACAGTTGTTCGGAAAAATCCGTTGTCTATTCGATAAGTAAATCAGTAGTCGAGACATGGCCTAGCCTACCCAGGAATCTTAAAGAATGGTAACCAGTAGTACCATGGTAGAGGCCGTGTGGATGAGTGCTGGTTCAAGTGTTTTCTAACATCATTGTAAGATTGAAAAATCACAAGTCGAACCATCACGTCAATGCATTACACCCCTACTACGAAGCTTCTGAAAATCTACCAAACTTCCCACAGACCACTATTCTTCAAAACAGATCTCCTGATGGACTCATTTATGCAAAATACTGAACCCAAAGCACTCATTTGCTTCACACTAAGACAAATGTACTACAAGTTCTGATATTGTAAATGTTCTATGCAGTAGCTATACAAGCAGGGTAAGCCCATTGGGTTTGGTGGTTACTTCTTACATATATCTCATACTATATGGGCAAACATATGTGTACATCTGATGACTATCACACACTAGATGTAGCTTTAAGAAACACAAAATTGTCCTTGCATGCTGTAGCTTTACAATACTCCCTTCACCGGATGTGACAACATGGTTTGTCCAAAGTTAAAGTAGGAGAACACGAGAACCTGGAGCTCAACCCCTTACACATTTGATATGAACCGGAACAGGATGATCTCCAGATGTCCTCACCAGCATCAGCATCACCATCTGAGCTCAGCAATGCTCTTGCAAAAGCACGTACAATCCCAAAAACCTAGAGAAAATCCTTCTTAGAAGATTGGACTAAATAGGTGGGAATGGGTGTGACGGTCAGGTGTCCCCAAATCTCTGTCTATATAATGTACCTGATGTTATTAAATATCGAGGGAGTTAAATAGGTTTTGGTTTATTTTATACTGTCATTATAGTTCTAGTAAAAAAATCCCAAAAGGAAATGGATGTTTGAACATTCTGGAACATTCTAGATAACAGAGCTGCATTTATTACATGCTCTGTCAGAGAGATTTTGGACCATGGTGGGCTTTTATGGATAAGTGGGTGTGTGTGTGTGTGTGTGTGTTTGTGAGAGATAGATAGAGACCCTTGCAGCGTGTGAGAGTACGAATCACTGGCAGATTGAATGGTGTGTGTGAGAAATGAGAGTGCACCTGTGTGGATTTGTCATATCTAGAGGTTTATTTTGGGTGTTCCTGTGTCCTGTATCCTCATTGGCTGATGCCGTTCTGAATTATTCATAATTATGTGACAGATAAAAAAGAAAACTGCATAATATCCTGATATGTGGAGGGAAAAAGTATATACCTAAGACATTGTCCAGGGACAGAAACGCTCGGCTGAAAGACGTTGTGCTGTGAGTTCATGTGAGGCAGCTAATGTGGTATGCAGACGCACACTCAGAGCAAAAGTGCTGCGTCAGCCTGGATCGGTGGGGGTGATTGCGTGCGTGTGTGTGTGTGTGTGTGTGTGTGTGTGTGTGTGTGTGTGTATACGTGTGAGCTTGCACATGCTTGTGGATGCAGGATTCTAGGATTCTCCTTCACAGTAATGTTATCCCCTTGGATTTGACTGTGAGGGCTAAAAAAATCATGAAGACAGGACACACAACCACAGAGAGAGAGAGAGAGAGAGAGAGAGAGAGAGAGAGAGAGAGAGAGAGAGAGAGAGAGAGAGAGAGAAATAATGAGTCGCAGGGAGGGGGATGAATAATTGTTGTAACTGAAAGAAAGATGATGCTCTTTTGTGAACTAGAAGTGAAAGAGAAAGATGAAAAGGGGTTGGGATTTTTGGCATGCAGAGATAGCTGTGTGTGTGTGTATGTGCGATCTATCTATCTATCTATCTATCTATCTATCTATCTATCTATCTATCTATCTATCTATCTATCTATCTATCTATCTATCTATCTATCTATCTATCTATCTATCTATCTATCTATCTATCATTTTATTTGTCTTCTAGCTGGACATACTGTCCAATCTGCTGTTATGGACAAATAATGGTCTGATTTTAGAGATACTTCAGGAGACTCTGCATGGAACTAGTGATTCCTAGCACTCCTGATATCTTCTACAAGTCACTGAAAGGTTGTTGAATAAAATCTATTGAGAAATGATTCAGCTTTATTTGTACGGTATTTAGGAGAAAAGGCTGAAAATTAATATATACAGAGTTACAGAGGTCTAAAGAGTTATTCAGGATTAATTAACGAAACAGAGATGATTCCTATGAACACACTTTCCGTATATAATCAATTCAGTTTAATACAACAGTGAATCAACAGCGTGAAGATGAAGAATTGGTTACCATGGGCCAGCTGTGAATCAGTGGGCCAAAGACAGACAGACAAACACACACACACACACACACACACACACACACACACACACACACACACACACACACACACACACACACACACACACTTTTCTGTCCTCTAGTATTGCTTCTGAAGGTCAAGCACTGGCCACTCAGACCTTTGTTATTGTTTTCCACTTAAAATGACACTGAAACACATCACTGCTATTAGGTGTAGTCATTTTGTGTAGTCACTGAATATTTGCTATCATTATCCTTTTATCCATCCATTCATTCATCCATCCATCCATCCATCCATCCATCCATCCATCCATCCATCCATCCATCCATTCATCCATCCATCTATTAATTCATCCATCCATCCACCCATCTTATACAAAATCTGTTTTCTTTCTGTTTATTCATTGGTCCATCCATCTATCCATCCATCCATTCATTCATCCATCCATCCATCCATCCATCCATCCATCCATCCATTTATCTACATGCCTCTTAATCCTCAATTCATAACCATGTATCCCACATGTACCACCTTTACTGGTCAGCTTTTTCTAGCAATTTCTTTGCTATCATCCGTCCATCCATTCTTCCATCTTCTTTATTTACACTTGGTTTTTCTTTGAGTCACTGGTTCAGTCAATTTATCTATGCATTGGTTCCATCCATCTTATCCATCCACTCACCCAGAATGCATCCACCGACCTATATCTTCACCTGTCAGCCAATTTATCTATCTTACCCCTCTCTGTTCATCCATCCATTCTTCCATCTGTCAATCCACCCAGACAGCCAACCTTAAGCCTTCTTTCATCTATCTATTCCTTTAATCAGCTAATCATTCTTCAATAATTTGGTCTCGCTCTGTTTATTTAAATTCTCAGCTATATTGAGATGAAAGGCTGCTAAACGGCGCTGATTAGATGCTGTTTATTCATGATGGAATAAACAAATGTTCTTTATCAGACACTACTGTTTAGATTAAGCTGAATTGTGGCTGCTTTTAATGAAACCTGAGATTGATACTGTATGAGGGAGGAAGTGATGCTCTGCTATGGAACAAAAACAGCATAGGACATGGTCCTGAATTACTGCATGCCCATAATCCTGCACTGTTTTACAGACAAGGCAAAGATTTTGGACGTTAACATTATTGGCCTTAATACAGATGAATGAATTGAGAATGGAAATTTGACTGCCTTAGACGGATGTACAAGGATTCCTGTGGAAACGTAGGAATGATTTGTGATTAAGGTTAGATTCATTTCAGCCCATGTTATGACAAAAAAGTAGGTCGTTTACTTGAAGCGGTAATAGCAACATTTCATCACACGCAGGTTTAATGCTAAGGAGGAAGTGTCACCATGGATCTGGATCGATTTTTCTCCATAACTGTCTACTAAAAGGAAGGACATTAACATTCAGTCAGCATTAGAGAGCAGTGCAGCTGTTCTATAGCCTTTTGTATTGGACCGACACAAAAATTGACCCTCTCTCAAGTCTTAAATATTGAGCAAGACAATAGGCTGGTTATCATATATAGACAATGATATGGACCATTAGACTCATGTAATGTCTACTGAGTGTTAATGCTTTTTTTGGAGAAATCCAGACAAACATCAAGGATACCAGAACAAAGGCTGTAAAACTAACTTAACAAAAGCATCTGAAAGATATAGTTTTGTTTGTCATCCAACCCATCTATCTCCTTACGCAACTGCTAATTTCATCTGTTCATTTACCCATTTACAGTACAATTGCATCCAGCAATCCATCAGTTATCCAGTTGACAATCACTTTCTCTGTCTGAAAAGCTGTTACTGTTCATTTCTGTTCATTTATTAGTCTATCCATCCATATTTCCATTTATTCATCCATTCCTCATTTATCTACCTGTCAGTCTATGACTACATATTATAAACAAACCCAATCCCGAAAGAAATTGGTACATTGTGTAAAATGTACATAAAACAGCCTGCATAAACAACCCATATATTATTCACAATAGTAAATTGAGAAAATTTACTTTTGTTTTTAGAAAAAATAAGATAATTGTGAAATTGATTGTAGCAACACGTCTCATGTTTTCCATGGTGTAGCATCCCCTCATCTTTTAACAACTGTCTGTAAATGTCTGGGAAACCTGTTGCTGGCATTTTGGAGAGAAGAATATTGTCCTATTCTTGCCTGATATAGGATTCTAACAGCTCACCAGTCCTGGGTCTTCTTTGTTGTATTTTTCGTTACATGATGCATCGAATATTTTCAATTGGTGAAAGACAAGCCACTACAAAACTATGCTGTTGTCATAGAATTAGTATACATCAGTATACGTATAGAATCAGTATGCAGTTTAGCATTGTCCCGCAGAAATAGGCATAGCCTTCCTTGGAAAAGTCATCACCTAGATGCAAACATTTGTTGCTCTTAAACCTGTATATATCATTGACCACTGATGGAGCCTTTCCATATCAGCAAACTGCCCATTCCATAGGCACTAATGCACTCCTATACCAGCAGAGATGCAGCTTTTGAACTGAACAGTGAGAGCCAGAAGGTCCCTCTCCTCATGGGCATCCAATATTGTGTTTTGGCATTGTCCCTTGATTTCTGAGATTTCCCCAGATTCTTTAAAGCTTTTAATAATATGTACTGTAGATGATGATATATTTGAAGTCTTTGCAATTTTAAGTTGAGGAACATTGGTGAAGCTCTGACCATCTTTATTTCTGACTCGTACTCTCTAAGATGCCCTTTTCATACCCAATCATGTTACTGACATTGCCAATGAAACTAATTAGTTGCAAAATGTTCTTCCAGCACTTCCTTGAAAGTACCACTTACATTTCAAACCTTTTCTTGTTTCTGTAACCTTTTGTCTTCTTTTTTTCAGTTTAAACATTTGATATGCTTTCTATGTTCTACTGTCAATAAAATATGGGTTTATGAGATCATTGCATTCTGTTTTCATTTACATTCTACACATTGTCCCAACTTTTTTTGGGGGGTTTGTATTTCTATTCAGCTACACATTCAAACATCCATCCATCCATCCATCTATCCATCCATCCATCCATTACCATGTGTCTTATCCTATTGATTATTTGATTTATCTCTGTTCATCCACTAGTTTTCCATTTTTTCTTAATTTTCTTGCTGTCCATATATGTGCATTTAATGTCTATCGTTCTATTCGTTTGTCCCTCAATCTAATAATTTACCATTCATCCATTAATCCATCTATCTTGGCTTCTATTTATGCATCCCTCCATCCGATTACATAGTTGATCCATTCATTTTCTGTTTGGATCAGTTTAAACATTTCATTGAATCATGTCCCTTATTCTTATCCATGTCTGCTCGATTATGATGACTATTTATAAATTTCTGAGTGACACATTATCTACTCTGTAGCCGCTGGACTGTTTTTTTAGTTAACACAGGGTGAAAGGGGGTCTCCGTTCTCTGCTAAATATTAATATGTTGTTATAATTTTTTTTTTTATCAAATGGAAAACCCAGAAAATCATGTCATGGTGATGTCTAAATCTATTAAAATCATTAGTAATCCTCTCTCCCTCTTTCTCTCTCTCTCTCTCTCTCTCTCTCTCTCTCTCTCTCTCTCTCTCTAACTCACACTCTTTTCAGGGCCGTGTTTAGATTCAATTATTTCACCACTCTATGCCTCCTCTTTCTGGGCCTCCTCCAGATACAATTTTCTCTACTCTGCTCATTTTGCCAAACTCCACGGTAAGCTGTCAGATCAGAGGCTAATTAAATTTCCTGTGCATATTACCAATAAATTTTTGAAGCCTAAAATAAAGATTGCAAAATAAATGCATTGTTTTTGCATGTTCATAATGTGTTGTGTAGGAAGTAGTGGCTGGTCTCCAGCCCCTGGAGATGCACAGCCATGGCTGCAGATCAATCTGGGTAGGAAGTATCGCATCGTTGCAATCGCCACACAGGGTACCTTCAACTCCTACGACTGGGTAACGAAGTACACCCTCCTCTACGGAGACCGCTTTGATGCATGGACTCCTTACGTCATGAAAGGAGGCAACATGGTAAAGCAAAGCATGTTTTAATGTTGGTAATGTGTCTTGGTCATCTTTCATAGTATCTGCTGGTACTTTGTGCCTGGAGGGCTTCCTTCTAACCAAATTGAAGCATTAAGTCACTTACTTACAGTTATTACTCAGTTGCTTTGGAGCGTTTCTCAGATCAGAAATTCAATTGTTCAACCTCCACATCATGGAGTTACTTGTGCACATCATAAATCAGCAATTTCTTCTTGCTTTAAACAAATTGCAAATGCTTTGGTACTGTACATTCATTTAATTGATTGTATAAGATTGTCTGCTGTTTTCTACATCATCATTCGTTTATACTGAACACAATATACTACACCAGTTTCACCTGAATAGCCCCTAAAACATTTCATTATCAGTTCATTATGTCATTGAATGCAAAATGGGTAAACCGTTTCTCATAATCTGTCATTTATCTTCATTTTCTTTGTTGTAAATATGTCTTGAATTGCTAAGTAAGGCACGAGATCAACCAATAATCAACTAGTTCTCTAAAACAGGTCAAAGGTGAATCTCGTGAATATTCAATTGGTGACAGAGAAAAACACAGAATTACAATTTACAGTACAGTAAAGGTGTACAATATAAATCAAATATGCAATCAAATAAATACATTTGTGCTGTTGAAATTCATAGATGACATACGAAAGTAATTCAGCCTCGTGCATTTTCAATTTATTGTGATCCAAACCGTAGTTTACATAAAAAAATTCTGAAACTGTGTGCCGTCATAAAGATGAATTTTCAGAAACGTACAGGGTTTTGTAAGGAATCCAATGTGTTGTACTGTTTCACAAACTGATTTGAGAATGCACTTACTGATTTACAAATATTAAGGATGATTCGAGACATGCTCCGAAGCAACTGAGAAAAACTGTATTGCTTATTTTAATTGTGACATTGCAATTTTAAAAATAAGTATATTCTAGCATCATAATGCACCTGTGCACAAAACAAGCTTCAAGAAGACATGATGTGAGAAGGATGGTATACAGGACCTAGAGTGTCCTGCACAAAGTCCTTAACCTCACTGACAACATTTGGTGTAAACTGGATACTTGTTTAACGAAACAAAAATTCCCAAAGCCACACTTCAAAATCTTGTGCAAAGCCTTTCCAGAAAAGTGGAGGTTAATATGCCAGCAAAGGGCAAGGTGTCCACAAACCTTTATATCTGCTGTGTACTATTATTCCTACCGGAGACATCTACATTAGTGCACATTACATTGCTTGTACTTGTAGAGGATGCTTTGTTTTAAGTAGAAAGTTCATTAACAAATCAATAGGTTGGGATTAAAGCTAACAATCAGTCTGGATCCAGCTCTGTTTAGAGATGGGTTTAATGGAATTCCTGCAAGTACTTTTGATACAAATGCCTGCATTGTTCAGACATCAAAGATTTGTTGTAAACTCTAGGTTTGGAAATATAGGTTGTCTTCTTTCCATTATTTTTTCTCCCTTAGACTTTGCCTGGAAATTGGAACTACTACCAGGTGAAGAGAAACGTCTTTCACTATGCTTTTACTGCTAAACACTTGCGCCTCCTACCTATGGGCTGGAACACGGAAAACGGTGGAAAGATTGGCGTACGGCTTGAAGTCTATGGCTGTCCTTATGGTAAAGAGGACTGCATGTTTATATAAGATGTATGAGATGTTGTTCAATATTTTAAATGTACGAGGAGCGTTCATGTCAAACTGGGAGTTTTCATGTTACAGGTGGAAAAATGGATGTTATTGTGGCGGTACTAGACGTAGTAGTAAGTGGCTAGTGTGTCCTCTTATCGATTGGCAGACAACAGTGTTAGTGTGTGCATGGAACAACGTGTGGTGATGAAATTTCTTGTAAACTAAGGCGTTGAATCGTGTAAACATTTTAAAGATGGCCATAGGTCCATCAGTGACGATCCCATGGTGGTCGTGGTGGTTCCCAGCCCACAGCAGTCATTCCTGTGATCCAGAGTAACAGACCCTTAAAAGAGTTTCTCAGAGGTCAGCATTTCAGTGTCTTAAGATGGTACAGGCATACTAAAAATCTTTCTATGGTGAATCTTTCTAGGTGTTAGTTAAACACTGGGATAAGTGTATAAATGTAGCAGGGGAGGACGTAAACTTTTTGGAATTTGTTTTTTTATTTTATGAACTTAAAACTCCCTGTTTAACTTGTTTGACCCCCAGATTCAGATGCACTGAATTTCATTTCTGGTAATTGCATTTTTTCAAAAGCATGTCTGTTTGCCCTTTTCACCTTTAACCTCCAGACTCATACGTGATGCATTTTGAGGGGGACGACATGGTGGCATACTCGTTACCCGGTGGTAGTCTAAGAACCTTGCAGGATCATTATGCTTTGAACTTTAAGACGCTTGAGAAAGATGGCGTGCTGCTGTACAGCGAGGGAATCCAGGGAGACTCGATATTGCTAGAGCTAAAGACCGGACGGCTCTACCTGCATATAAGCCTGGGTAAAAAATCATAAGGCATATGTGTAAAGTTGTGAGGCAAAAAATAAATATTGTGTTGATATATCATGGTCTGATTTTACAGGAAGCAGTACAGTGCATAACGTCGACGGCATGACCACAGTGAGGCTGGGAAATCTACTAGACACACAGCACTGGCATTACGTCACCATCAAACGCTACGGCCAAGACCTCAATTTCACGCTAGACAGCCAGACAGAGAGAGTCCTCCTCAATGGCGAGTTTAACTACCTAGACCTTGACAATCAGGTGAGTTCACTAGGCAGGAAAAAAATGTAAATGGCTGATATCAGAAACTAGAAAAAACAAACACCAAACAACAAGTTCATTAAAATTGTAAGTAAAAAGAAAAGTAGAGAATACAGATGAACCAGCATTGGTTAATCAGATGATGGAGACCTCCAGTGATGTGGAATTGAAATCTCAGATAAACCAATGACGCCTGGGACATTTTGTTAGAATAAGTGTCAGCTCATTCATTGGCCATTTTGTTTTCAGATATACGTAGGTGGTGTGATTGAGAAAGACTCACCTCACCTCCCAGGTAAATTCAACTTCCGTGGCTGCTTGGAGAATGTCTTCATCAATGGGGTCAACATCATTTACAAGACCCAATACCAAGATCCTGATGTCCGGTTTGCTCCCAAAAAGGTACTATTTTATACTAATCAGTAGTCATTAATGATATACGTTAGCTGGATGCGTGATTTTGTTATCCCAACTGTGCCTCAAACCCTTTCTTCATGTCATCCCATCGTAGAAAAAGATGCACTACACATGTCGTGACCTCCTTTGGAGACCCATGACTTTTGCAGGGCCCAACAACTACCTCCAGTTGCCTGGGTTTTTTCGAAAGAGCCGACTGGCAGTGAAGTTTAAGTTCCGGTCTTGGGACTACACCGGATTGCTGATGTTCACCAGGTTTGCTGATGATCTGGGCTCTTTGGAGCTTGGTTTAAGTGAAGGTCAAGTCAACATCACCCTTACACAGCCAGGGAACAAGAGACTGCGCTTTGCTGCAGGTACCACTCACATTTGACCGCTGATCCATGTAATGTCCAATGTTCATTTTATTCATTCAAAGAGTTTCTGTAAAGTCTGAGCAAGACTTTAGAAACCTCATGAGAGAAATACTGCTGGTTAATTTGTCAATGAATAAACGATTTATGTTACATCCTTTCATATGGAGATTTTTTGGTTTATATGGGGATCTGTGGGTTTGGGCCTTATGTTTCCAGAAAACATGTATACAAGTTGCATTTCTAATGTTCTTGAGAAGTATTTCAGCGTGTAGGAGTAAAGAAAGAAAAAGGTTTTTCTTTGGTTGATCCTTGTGAGTAACAGCTATACTACCTCAGCTATACTGTATATCGAAGCTAAACAGTTTAAAGCAGGACATTGCAGTCCATGTGGAAATTGTTGGAACTTTGTATAGAATGAGACTGTAGTAATGTGCTTTGTCATTTATCTCCTAGTACTAATGTTATTTCATGTTCCAATAACCTCCACACTTAAGGGGAGATGTTCTACTTGATTTTGGAGTGTACTTGTGAAGAATTTCAGTCACAAGGGTGTTAATAAAGCCAGGTTCTGATGTAGGTGAGGACACCTGGGGTGCAGTTAACGTTCCAATTCATCCCAAAGGTGTTTAGTAGTAAATTCCAAACTGAAAATGTTGATCAGACAATTAGAAATTCTCTGTGCATAAAAGCTTCATAATGCTGTTTATAAATGCAACTGAAAGTCCACAATTGTATAGCCAATGCTTTCCCTTCACTAAAACCAAGAGGCCTAAACACTTCTCCAAACACCAGTGTCTGAACTTCACTGTTCTAACTAATGCTTTTTTGTGGTTGAATGTGCACAAATCCTTACAGCACCACACAAAAATCTAGTGAAAACATTTCCAGAAGAATCATATAGTGGGCATATAGTGAATATTTATGTAACTGGAGTATCAGCATGACTGTTATTTCTGATTTCTATGAATTGAAGTTACATAAATACTAAATCTAAATTTATCTTCAAACTTGTGTGTCTGATGTGTGTGTCATTTTGTGTGGCTTGTGTAAAGGGTATCGGTTAAATGATGGTTTCTGGCACACGGTGGATCTGGCTGCCAGAGATAATCTGCTCTCAGTCACTATTGACGAGGATGAGAGCTCCCCGTTAAAGATCAGCAACCCGTTCATGGTTCGCACTGGAAACACCTACTTCTTTGGAGGTAATGACAGTAATATATATATTAGGGATGGTAAGATTTACTGATTTGTATCAGTGCACTGGCATAAAATCTTTGTAATGCATCGATTTTTTACAATTGTGTACAAAGGCCTATATGTGAAAGGGCATATATTAGAAGTCAAAAGTCACTGAATAAATGTATTATTTGTTGTCTGTCTGAACCAAAGAAATAAAAGGGAACTGTTCCAATCTGTACCATATTGAATTGCACAGCATCATATATTTTTAACATTGCATCGTAAAGCATTGAATCGTATTGTGTTAAATGAAATCGAAATCGGATCATATTCTATCACATCGGTAGCTGCTTCATATGTAGTTTTAATGTATCGTATCATTAGCTATGCATCTCTCTCTCTCTCTCTCTCTCTCTCTCTCTCTCTCTCTCTCTCTCATATATATATATATATATATATATATATATATATATATATATATATATATATATATATATATATATATATAAATACTGTATATAGCATGGTTGGGGGCATGGTTGTGATTAGTTTTGTTCATGTCTCAGGCTGTCCTAAGACCAACAACACTGCACGCTGCGTGACCAAGCTGGCACGCTTCCACGGCTGCATGCAGCAGATCTTTATTGATGATGAGCCTGTGGACATCGACGTGATGCTGCAGAGAAAATGGGGCCGATACACAGAGCTACTCTTGGGGACATGTGGGATCACTGACAGGTGTGTGATACTGGATATACAGTATATATATATATATACACACACACCCACACAGACACTGTTTTACCAAAACTATGCAGTCACCTGGTCATAAGGATGGTATGCGCTTTTTGAGCATCGCATTCCACATTTTTGATCTTATTATAAATTTGATCTTAGAATTCCCTCCACTGTTCTGGGAAGATGTTCCACTAGATTTTGGAGTGTTCTTGTGGACCTTTGTGTTTATCAGCCACAAGGGTGTTAGTAAAGTCAGGTATTGATGTATTGTAGAGTGAAGAGGTCTGGGGTGCTGTCAGTGTTCCAATTCATTCCAAATGTGTTCAGTAGGGTTGAGATAGGAGTTCTATAGCAGGCCACAGAAAGATATTTCTCTCCAAATCATATAAAGCATATCTTCATGGAGCTCGATTTGTGCCATTGCCATGCTGGAACAGCTTTGGGTTTCCGAGTTCAAGTGAACACAAAATATTGTTATTCTGTATCCATGTACAGTTGTGTGCCTCCAGCTTTGTGATAAAAGTTTGGAGAAGAACTAAATATGACAGGAGAGGTCAGGTGTCCCTGTGTCACTGTTATTACATGTACAGTACATGACTAATATAAAGATACCTGGTAGTTCTTTGCCACTCATTATATAGATGGATTATACTTGCTGTTTTTTATATACACATGATAGAAGTCTACTCTATAATATGCGACAGGGGCCATGACATAGCCAAGCAAAATATAAGTGTTTTCATCATTGTGCAGTAAAAGTGAAACTATAATTATGCAGGTTATGAATGCCATTGATGCTGCTGTGTCTGCGCTTTTTTATTCATATTTCCACGAGGTTTCCATGGTAGCAGTTTGATTAAATGACACTGCAGGAATTAAGTTGCTACCTATGTCACTACCACGACTGGTATAAATATATATGCCTGATGGCTGAGCTGACTCATTATTCATTACTGGTAGCATATTCTGTGCACGACAGTTTCGCGGATTTGTGTGTATGCATGTGTGTGTAATCTTCCAGAATTCTCAATACAAATAGTGTATTTTTTCAAAGAACTGAAAAACTTGAAAAAAAATGTTCTTGTCGTCCTCAGTAATAATAAAAGAAAAGCTTCCATCGGCACCCTCAGAATCATGGTTATTCATCGGTTTTCACGCGTTTTTCTGGAAATACTGATTTGGTGTACAGCTCTGAAAATAAATGATTGATTTCCATGCCTTCCTGAGCTTACTGCTATTTTAGACAAAGCTGTAGTGGATGATTTATTGCTGGGTGTTTTGCAGGTGCTCACCAAACCCATGCGAACACGAGGGCAGGTGCATTCAGTCCTGGAATGACTTCCTGTGCATTTGCAACAACACGGGCTACAAAGGGGAAGTGTGCCACAACTGTACGTTTTTTTTTTGTTGTCAGGTTGTACTTTTTAATGAAATGTTATTGTCATTTTCTTGTCCTCATCGCATCCTTCCCTTCTCAGCCGTCTATCGGGAGTCATGCGAGGCGTATAGACTGAATGGAAAGTACTGGTCAGGCAACTACACCATAGACCCGGACCTGAGCGGCCCACTCAAGCCATTCACAGTCTATTGCAAGATGAAGTGTAAGACCACATTCTCTTTGTCACCATGCAGTCAGTGCTCAAAATAATTTGCATTGCAATGTCTAGACCACAATTCTAGTTACAAATATCAACTAAACAATGCTAAACTATGTTACACAATGTAATGTAACTTTGGTTTCAAGACTTTGGGGTCCATTATAGATTTGTGGGTCCAAAATTTAATTCTGTAGTCTGTCTACTGCCTGAGCCAAGCTGTATATTAGAAGACTGGATTGGGATTGGGATCCCATGGGTCTGACGGGACCAAACACAAATTTTAAGGGGACGGGTGGTTTTACCTTTGCGGCCGGCAGGAGTGGGCAGTAAAACAAATATGGTGTGAGTCCCGGCATCCTGCAGATCCCGCTAGTTGTGATGGTTTGTTTAAAAGATATTATTTTTTATTTTAAGGCTAATTAAAAAATTCACCAAAATCCCATGGTGTTTGTCAAGTGTTCAGATCAGTGTAGATCAGAGTTTTTCCACACAATTCACACGTAAAACATTAACATGGATTCTTTTTTTATTTAAATGCTTTTAATACAAAGTTAGACCTAATCTCAAATTTGTAGCTTCATAGTCATTACACTGTACGAGGTGGTATCAAGTTTCAAGACTAGTTTTGTAACACACAAACAGATGGCAGCACAAACAGATGTTGCATGTATGGTCACAGGGAGCACCGACCTTCATAAGTCAATGTGCCAAAAGACATCGTCCTGTGTACATCGGGAGCTGTGCAACTGGTGCTATTCTGACCATGTGCGTTCCCACATCTGCGATTTCATCATGGACAGTTAGAAAAAAGAGCAAACATTAAATTCTGTCTGAAACGGGGCAAATCTTCCACAGAGACATTTGACATGATTCAACAGGTTTACAATGCTGCTGCAATTAGGTCAAGGTGTTTTGAGTGGACTTTACCCTCTTCCTAAAGATGAAGATCCAGCTCAAAGGTCACTGTTTCTACACCACTTTGGAGATCCAGCATGTCTAGCAGAAGACTTCCAGAACATATTCCAGAGGTGGCAGCAACAGTGGGAGCACTGTATTGCTGTGTTAGGGGACTATTTTAAAAGTGATAGTGTGTATACGCAGATAAATAAAGTTATTTCTTGTAAACAGAGCTCGTCTCAAAACTTTTTAATACCACCTTGTACATGCTCACTAGATACAATAAGAGTTGTAGAAGCTAGTACACAATATTTGATAATGTTGAAATCTCAATCACTATCATCCATCTTTACTCTACCCATTTGTTCTCCATTGACTTCTTTTTTTTTGGTTCAATAATAATTAGTTGCATAAGTAATTTATTCACACTTTTGATATCCTGAAGATGTCTGTGCACTCAGACGATTTCAGACATCAAGTGTGATTTGTGCTGTGCTTTTTCATCTGTTCTTAACTAGATGAGAAAACCTTAAGCCATTTTCTGTGGAAGAGTCTGTAACGAGCTGTAATCAAATAAAGCCCAAATGGAAATCAGATAATAAGGTTCTTCAGTCCTATTGCAAACTAGATTTCAAACTTAGTTTACTTTAAACTCAAACGTTTGTTTGTTTTTGAAAAATTGTACTTTTAAGAGTAATTCAAACTGGTCTCACTTGTACTCTTACTCGAGTTAATTTTTAATAATGGGGAACATACTTTTATTTCACGATATTCATTCGCGTTCCGCTGTTACTGCTTAATAGTAATAAACAATATGCGGTCTCACTATATACCGCAGGAGTGTTTTTGGCGTGTTTTGAAAGATAATGGCTGATGTATTGGTAGAAGTGAGCTTGTCAATGGAAACAGGGCACCCATGGGCTTATTTGTATTCAGTATTTTTCCTTTCTTAATTTTAATCAGATTCTTAGTAACTACTAAACTGCTACTTGAGTTTTCTCATTGGATACTTTACTTTACTTTATTTTACTCTTTCTCAAGTATCTTTAAATATTATTCATTTTACTGTTATAAGTAGTTTTACTTGTACTTGGGCAACATTTTTGGCTTCTCTACTTACCTCAGATTATTTTAAATGTCAGCTATGTAAGTATTATCCACTTACGCTGACATAAAATGCTTAAGCATACTTATATTTTATTAGATATTTCAATCAGAAGCTGGAAAGAAATTCCTTGACTCATTAAGTCTGTTTCTTGCTTCTCAGTAAACAAAGCCTGGACGATTATTGAGCACAACCGTCTCGAGAGAGTCAAAGTGACTGGCTCCAGCTTGAATAATCCTTATATAGGGGACGTCAAGTATGTAAACGCATCGTGGGACGAGGTCACTGCTTTAGCCAACACATCGCTATACTGCGAACAGTGGATCGAGTTCTCATGCTACAAGTCCCGCCTTCTAAACACTCCACGTAAGTATCTTATAGTAGGCTGATATTGATGGAGCAGTTTAAAAATTCTGACATTTATATAACTGTTTGCATTTCAGAATTACCCAAATATACTCAAATATACATAGTCACAGGCTAATATAGAGGCTATATTCCAGTTACATAATTACACGTTACAGTAAAACGTGCTATCTATGCAGACTTTGGAATCAGGTCTGAATTCTAGTGAAAAAAAACTAATTAGACATCAAATTTAACACAAAGAACTGAGCAAATATTTCTCCACAAACACCACTCTGCTTCTTAACGTCCTGTTTCCTGTTTTAGATGGAAGACCTTATACTTTTTGGATTGGTCGGCACAACGAGAGTCATGAATACTGGGGCGGGTCTTTCTCTGAGAGTGGAAAATGTGGCTGTGCCATCAATCAAACCTGCACCGACTCCAAGTTCTGGTGCAACTGCGACGCCGACTATCGTCAATGGTAAAAAAGAATGAAGGAATTAGAAGGCATGAATAGATACGTGAATGAACAAGTAAATGTAATTATATACAGAAGAATCACTTGTAGAGAGCACTTGTAGGACCATTAGACATCACTGAATTGTATTTAGAGAGGTTATTCAGAAGTAGAATACTCGCAAGGGCTTTTGAGTCATCGCACATGCTAATTAGCTTTCATTTCTGTTAAACAGGTATGCAGATAAAGGCTACCTGATGTTTCGGGACCATCTGCCTGTCAGGAGAATTGTAGTTGGGGACACAAACCGGCCCGGCTCAGAGGCCCAGTACAGCCTTGGAGCACTGCGTTGTTCTGGAGACAGTGAGTTGTCTGCACTATGATCTACAAATATTCAGAGTATGACTATTTTAGATGTTTATTGCCTAAAAAAAATTCACCAATTGCAACACTTCCATGTACACCAATCAAGCATAATATTATGACATTATAACATTATGACCGGTGAGTGAATAGCATTAATTAACTCCTTATCATGGCACCTGTTAGTGGGTGGGGTATATTATACAGCAAGTGAACATTTTGTCCTTTAAGTTGATGTGATAGAAGCAGAAAAAAATAGACAAGCGAAAGGATTTGAGTGAGTTTGACAAGGGCCAAATTGTGATGTCTAGACTACTGCAGTGTTCAGCATCTATCAAAAGTGGTCCAAGGTAGGAACAGTGGTGAACTGGTGACAGGGTCATGGGCTGTAGCTCAAATTGCTAAAGAAGTTAATGCTGTAATGCTCAACTAGTCAAGACTGTTTTTTGCAGCAAAAGGGGGACCCTTTTTGATCGGTGGCCCTAAAGTTAGTGTATATTGGCACACCTTGAAGAATGTACCATGCAACCAGATTCTATTGACCAGAGATAGTTTTGTGTAACATGGGTATGATCCAGAAACCTGTTAATCGACATGGTCAAGTCTGCCAGTGTATCATAATAGATATTTCAAAAGCTCAGAGATTTACAAGCTTAAATTAGTAGCTCAGTTGTTAAGGTTCTGTTACTGATCTGCAGGTCAGGATTCCAAGCCCTAGTAAAGCCAAACGGAAACTCTTGGGCCCTTGAGCAAACCCCTGTGCTCAAGGGGTGCTGTATCATGGCTGACCCCAGCTTCTGAATATTTACATTTACAATTGCAGCATTTAGCATATGCCTTTGTCCAGAGCGACGTACAAAATATTTTTGGGATATGCAAAAAACTATTTCACTATGCATGTCACATGTTTGAAAGCCCATTTTCCTTTAATTTGTGTTTAATCAAATGGCCACTGGGTACTTATTGTTCTTATTTAGCAACAAAGACCTTTGTGTCCTTTGTGACTTTTGTACATATTCCCATCATTATTGTCCATCACTATTGTTTATAAAACACCCAATAGTTAAAATCTGTAACTATTTGATTTGTATTATTGAACTTTGATATCCATAAACAAGCACCACTTGATTGTTTGAATGAAAAGAGAATTCATGTACTGCACATTTTACTATCATTATTGTTTACCACCAAATAATTAACACATATGACTGAATGGCCATTTAAAACAAGAGAGTGTCTCTACCTTCAAGTCTGGATTTACATCTATGGTATTTGGCAAACTGCCCAGGAGTGGAAGTTTAATAAGCTCACAACTTTTGGTGCTAAAGTCCAAGGCCTAATCCACATAGCTACCACCTCCCATGGTTGTGCCCTCAGTCAGTGGGCTAAAACAAACACTCTCAAGACGCTTGTGGCATCTTTACCTCACAGGATTTGTGCTGTTAATAGTGCAGGGGAAAGCATTAGGAAAGTAGAAGCACAATATATTAATTAATTTCTAAAAACTGTTTAGTGTTTGTGTCTTGCTTTTATAGGGAGTATCTGGAATACGGTAGCTATTACAAAGCCCACGTTTATGACCTTCCCCACCTTTAAACCCGGCACCAGCGCTGACATCACCTTCCACTTCAGGACCTATCGCACCAACGGGGTCTTCCTAGAAAACTCAGATGACCATTTGCGCAACTTCATCAGGATCGAGCTAAACTGTGAGGTTCCAAACCAAACAAAAGCCATAAAAAAATTTAGAATTACAACAACAAAAAAGAATCACATGGCAGAAATTCACAGCTCTTGTTTGTTGTTTCATTTTTTTTTCTTTTTCAGCCACCACTGAGGTAGTTTTCGTCTTTATGGTGGGCGACGGGATTCGTAACGTAACCCTGCACACCCCCAAACATCTCAATGATAACGAGTGGCACTACGTCGAGGCCGAGATCAATGTCAAAATGGCAAGGCTCAAAGTGGACTTTTATCCTCCAGCTATCCACAAGTTCCCTGGACAAACCTATATCAACATGCAGTTCACTCAACCCCTGCTCGTAGGTATGAAAACAAGTTATGAATTAGCGTCAGTATGAAGGGTATCACTTAGGAAGCTTCAGTTCCTCAGAGTAGGGGTGTTCAGTTTAGTATATGGCTGCAGGCTGTCCTTCCAACAAAGCAGATTTTATGCTTGAGTGACCTACCAGTGCACCAAAACCCCTTTCGCTGTCTCTCAATGCTGAACAACTAAAAATGGCCAGGATATATTTCAAATGTTATCCAGCCATTTAGTTTCTGAAGATGTATTTTCCTTTGCACTCCGTGTGTGTGTGTTCAGGTGCAGCAAATCACACCCTGAGGCCCTTCTTGGGTTGCTTGCGTGGCCTGAGAATGAACGGCGTCCCTGTGGATCTGGAGGGGAAGGTAGATGAGCGCACTGGGATCCGGAGGAACTGCACTGGAGCTTGTCTTAATGCCTCCATCCCCTGCAGGAATGGAGGGCAGTGCATCGATGGCTACGCTTCATACACCTGCGACTGCAACAACACAGCCTTTGATGGATATTATTGCCAGTTAGGTGCGTTTTCAGAGGTCCAGACTACTTAGGGGAACCAACTAAGAACACATTTGTCTGACTGCAATTCTGTTCCATCATTACACTTTTGTTCACTTGCAGATATCGGGGCGTTCTTTGACGTGGGAGCTTGGCTCCGCTACGACATCCGGAAAGAGCCCATTTCGGAGGACGCCTGGTGGGCTAACTTCTGGATAGAACCGCACTGGCACAACTTCACGCTGGGCTACAACACCACCACAGATGATATCGAGTTCAGTTTCAGCACCCAGCAGACGCCAGCCGTACTGCTGTACATCAGCTCCTTCCACAAAGACTACATCGCTGTGCTGCTCAAGAAAGATGGTATCCACATTCACACTCACTCAAATGGCAATTCATGCTCGTACAAGCTCCAATCAACCATTAGGACAGGTAGTTCATTGTGGCTGCTAATGGTGTCACTTCCTGTCCAGGTACCCTCTCCCTGAGATATCGTCTGGGTTTGTTAACACATAAAATTCTGCTGACCTCCAGGAATCTGGCTGATGGCTTTCCTCATTTTGTCAACATCACCAGGCACAACTACACCGTATGGACACAGGTATGATTTTATAATGTAACACAAACATTTACCTTGAAAGGAAACAAAAAACTGAAATGTACCTGACTTTTAGGTGGATTACATGGAGCCGTGGGTTGAGAGATTAACTCTCGGAGAGATTCCCAGATTTGACTCACCGAAGAGTATCTTTCTAGGGCGCGTCATGGGTAAGATGGGTCTATTTATTGACTTCTCACGTTCTGCAAAATAATAAACAAATTTTGCAATATTTTCTTGCAATAATTATGTTTTTCAACCTTTTAATCAAATTGTATTATAACACAGCACTATTGCACTATGGCCCCTTAATAGATTAGATTAGATCAGATAAAATTCAACTTTATTGTGCAAAGCCAATGAAATGCAAGCAGTTGGCATTTAATCAGAAGTGCAAATAGCTATATGCATGCATGCAGACATAGTATTATATATTATGTAAGGTATGAGGTAATGAAGTATGATAAAATTTGCAAATATTGGGGTGCATTGTCCAGAAAAACGAGCTAAAAATATGATCATCAGAAGACTACAGTACACTGTAAGGTATAAAGAATAATGAGGCAATAGAAAGATATATTAGGAAGTCCTAAGAGGCCATGCATTCAAATTTTTTCTTCTCATGATCTTGACAGCATCATGAACGATCGCATTCGTTTTTACTTTTGATCAGAGACTTAAAGGGCATTTTTGTGGATGGTCCACAATGTTAAATGTAACTACAAATACTAAGAAACATAATGAGTCATTCATATATGAATTCAAATTCAGGCAAATTGTTGGACTATAAAAGAAAGTAAACAATGGCGATGTGCTTTTTTTTGGAAAGTAATCAAACTCAATGTAGTAATGTAATTTTTTAGGTATTTTTCTTCTTTTGGCAGATCATCCGTCTCCATACCCCCCTGTTCTCTACAGCTGTCTCTTTCAAACCCACCCCCCTGCATGTCTTCCCTCACCACATCCATAAATCTTTTCCTTGGTCTTTCTCAGTTTCTCCTTCCTGGTGGCTCCATCCTCAGCATTCTCCTACCCATATACCCCATGTCCCTCTTCTGCACATGGCCAAACCATCTCAATCGTGCCTCCCTCACTTTGTCTCCAAAATGTCCTACATGCAGACCCTCTAATAAACTCGTTTCTAAACCTTTCCATCCTCTCTATGACAATCGCAGCATCTTCAACTCTGCTACTTCCAGCACTGCCTCCTGCTTTTTAGTCGAAATGATTCAATTCTTTAGGCACTAATGTATAAAGTTGCATACTGCTGTTTTAAGGGACTCATTTGTTGACTGAATTAGCAGAGAAAATATCATTAAAATGTGTGGTTTGATTTATAACACTGATTATGTTTGATGATGTGGCGGTTTTTCCTCAGAGGTTGGTGATATCGATTATGACGTTCAGAGACACAACAGTCCGGGTTTGGTGGGCTGCATATCGGGGGTCCGCTATAATATCTTTGCGCCGCTGAAGGCGTATTTTCGGCCCAACGTCACCAATCCACCCATCACCACTCAGGGCTACGTGGTGGAGTCTAACTGTGGCGCATTCCCTCCAGTCTTAGGCTACGTACCTTGGGAGGACGACCCCTGGTTCACTGGACTGTGTAAGTCTACCAATTTTGTGTTTCGCTTCGTGTTTAACAATTTTTATCTCAGTTAATTGAATTACAAACACAAACATGCTTCTGTCTATTTTATGCAGTATTTTGCAATTTTGCTGTTTGTTTTAGCGAAAAAAAGGGATACAATTAATTTTTGCAACATTTAATGTAAAATGTAAAAACCTCAATATGCTACAGTTGAATAGGAGTTTGACTAATGTATGTAAAAATAAATTAATGGCTTTCACTGTCTATTGGTTTAATAAATATAAGCAAACAAACAAACAAACAAACAAACAAACAAACAAACTAAAATTGTTAAAAAAATCCTTTAAAAAAATATATTTATTAGCAAATATAAATAACTAACCACCAAAGTATACAATAATGTATTTCAATAAATTATATATTATTTTTAATAATAATAATAATAATAATAATAATAATAATAATAATAATAATAATAATAATTAAAAATTATAGCAATAATGGCCTTTTAAACTAAGCAAACAGGTTATTATTATTTATTTATATATATATATATATATTTTGTCTTTTTTTCAGTCTTCTATTATATTCACGATGATGTGACTCCACCCTGGATGACATGTAAGTGTTTATAATCCCCAGAATGTTTACTAATTATTTATATGTATGTATTTTAAAATATCTCTGTCCTTTTTCATCAGTTTGCTCTCTCTCTCTCTCTCTCTCTCTCTCTCTCTCTCTCTCTCTCTCTCTCTCTCTCTCTCTCTCTCTCTCTCACTCTCATTTATATGTATAATTATGGTATTTGACAGATGCCCTTATCTAGAGCAACTTACAGCTGAGCAGTTGAGGGTTAAGGGCCTTGCACAAGGGCCCAGCAGTGGTAGCTTGATGGTGCCAGGATTTGAACTCTTGACTTTCCGATCTAAGGTCCAACGCCTTAACTACTGAACTACCACATCACTAAAACTCTATCTGCGAGTCATGCTAGTTTCTCCCTCTCAAAACATACATTTACAGCATTTGTAATGATGCCCTCACCCAGACATACAGCACTGACATCTTGGTGATGCTGGGATTTAACTCACAACCTTCTGACTCAAAAGCTAACACCTAAACCACCTAAACCACTGAGCTACCACTTTTCTTTCTCTCTATTTCTCTTGTTTTTTTCTTTCTCAGTCTCCCATTTGCTGATATCGGTATCCATTTACTTCAAGAAAAGCTAGAAATGAGGAACACATCAAACTAACATATAGTTTAATTTCTATCAGGAATGTATAAAAAAATTATTTTGACCAAAAAAACAAAAAACGTTTTCAAATTGCCAATAATCAGTACAATGTATGATATTTGGCTTTCCAAGCTGACAGATGGACAACATGAAAAACTTGTGGTGATGTCTTTATTAAAAAGGTTTAAAAACAGATGTATTCCTATTTAGTTGTAATTCC
The DNA here is from genome assembly GCA_039877035.1 of Silurus lanzhouensis. Taxonomy (NCBI): domain Eukaryota; kingdom Metazoa; phylum Chordata; class Actinopteri; order Siluriformes; family Siluridae; genus Silurus; species Silurus lanzhouensis. The sequence goes on from JBCEWE010000570.1 coordinate 51,210, forward strand.
ATGCTTCACCACTAGAGGCAGATATACAGTTTACCAAGCAATGACAAGCTACCCGTGACATCACAGTAACCCGTCCTCCACCAAGAGTATAAAAGGCCAGAACACGGAGCTGCTGCATGCATTCTGCATCACGCAACCTACTGAACAGCAGCTAGCAGAAGACAGCAAGAGTCACCTCATATACAATCAATTCTATACTCAGTAAAGTAGAGTGTTCTGAATGTTTTTACCGACGCGCTGGGGCGAGTACAATCCACTGATCAGCGTATACCAGATAGTGAGAATCCTTATATGGTCCTTCGAGCTAGAGAGCAAACTTCCCAACAAAGACAATTTAAAGATGTTCAGTGTCAGAATTCTATGATTTATGCATATTGGATAGCCAATAAAAATACAACATAGCTTGCGTCATAGTCTATGATTTAGTGTGACCATCGTACAGGCTACCCACATGGCCTAGTTTAATAGAACCATTTTGTAGTCATTGAACAGTCTTAAACATTGCTAAATTTACACAGTCTGTCAATAGTGTTGATTTGAATCTACCTGCCACAATGAAACAATATTTATAGTAAGAAAAAATGAATATATATATTTATCACTTCGGTGATATTTTTTAATAACGGAGAATGTTATAATGTAATTTTAATAACAACAATGCTGTGTATATGTGTTTTTTGTGTGTCTGTCTCCCTAGTGATTGTCACCGTGTCTCTGATGCTGCTCTTCCTCATGTTGTATGGTATGTACATTTACCTGTACAAATATAAAGGCAGCTATCATACAAACGAGCCGAAAAACCTGGAGTCGCCCAGTTCTGCTCGACCCCTCACCGAAACACTGCGCAAAGATAAGAAGAACCTGCCGGAAATACAGGAGGAAGCGATGCGTGAATAACGCCAGCAAGAAACAGGGTCCGAGGGAAAGGGGGGTGGGACACACAAGGTGAGCGAAACATAGGGAAGAGGAAATGATGAAACGGATGGGCGAAACGGGTTACATTATGTGATTCTAAAACACATCTATATTTTTGCTTTATATTTATATTTTTCTTAATTTCTATTCTGTTTGTTTATTTTTGCCCCCTGGTGTTAATTGATGGTAATTGGGTGTTAATTCGACATCTGGTGCTTTTTTGGCTAAACGTTTGCAGGGTTCAGATCCCACATTGCAATGTTGGCCAAAGCAAGTGCCTCAGGAATCAAAATATTTGGAATGAAATCAACAGGCTTGCATGTGTGTGTGTGTGTGTGTGTGTGTGTGTGTGTGTGTGTGTGTGTGTGTTTGCATAAACACTGTGTCGTATCCAATTTTCTTAAAAAAAAGAAGACAAAAAAAAAAAAAGCATTTTGCTAATGTACATGTTTACAAAGATTGTATCTATTTCTGGTAAACTATATAGGGTTGCTTGCAAATGTTTGTGCACCCCTGGCCAAATTACATACACATTGTTGATTTAATTTGACAATGAAGTCAAAATATATATTTATATATCCATCCATCCATGCATACATACATACATACATACATACATACATTTTACATATATATAAAAACAGTACCAGTCTAACCAAAAGTTTAGACACACCTTCTTATTCAATAGTTTTTCAATTTGGTTTCAACACAATATTAAAACATTGAAATTATGACAGAAGAAATATGGAACTATGTATATAACAATAATTGACTGAAGGAGATATAGATTAGATTACAGAATATATAATATATTACATTACATTTTCTGCAACTTTGAACGCATGTTCACTTCATATGATTTATCTGCTGAATTTTTCACCCGCTCTTCCTTTCAGAATGGTTGTAGCTCTGAGATATCCTCAGGCACGTTTAAGATCTGAACACAGATTTGCAATGATGTAAGGATTCCTTTTGCGGATCATGGTAATCTTTTTAACTGGTATATACTGCTATACTTTTTTTATATTTATTTAATCCTTTTTACCAAAAAAAAAAAAATGTAAATAAAATGTATACATTTGGCCAGGAGGATCCAAACCTTTGCAATACAATAGTAAGGCTTTTAGTGGACATATTTGAAATCTTCATGAGAGCTGATGGGTTAGAAATCTATATTTGTTATATTACTTGCCTTCACCAGTGATTAGTGCTCGCATATCCTGCAGGATCATATATACACTGTTTGAGCTTTAAGTGTATTAAGCACTTACAATCACTGTAATTGAAGAAATAGTATTTAGAAGTGAAACTAGGTATATATAAGGTAAATATATGTTGCCATACCGACCACAGTTTTGTTTATATATATATATATATATATATATATATATATATATATATATATATATATATATATATATATATATATATATATATATTTATATATATATGTATATGTATGTATAAGTATGGAGGAGAGCCATAGTGAGCTTGGTCATAACCGTGCTACATGTTCTCTCATAAGTCTTCCTGATTTTAACGAAAGTGAATCCAAACCTCAACTTTTACGAATCCTGCCCTGTGAAATGAGTATGAGAAAACTGTCCTGTGTTTCATGTGAGTAAACTTCGACTCAGGGTTGAAAGATTCCTCTCAGTGTCTCCACCCAAACGTATCATACAGTCAAGACTAAAAGTCTTATTCCATTCATTTTTGAGACAATATATGACTTGACTCAACCCGATTGTTAAAAAAAAACCATTACTAATTACTAAATTTGAGCTGCCAGAGAAATCTCACACCATGTACTTTATCTTTCTTTAGCATTTTTTGTATCTCTTTATTGAAAGACATCACCCCCAGACATTGGTTAACAGATTTAACAGGAGTCTAAGTATAGTTGTTTTGTACATTTTCACTTAACCCTTTCTTGCTGAATGGTTCTGAGATATTATGTTGTTGTATATATATATATATATATATATATATCAAAGATGTTGAGGTTTTCGTTGGGAGTGACGAGGATGGATAAGATTAGAAATGAGTTTATTAGAGGGACAGCGCATGTAGGATGTTTTGGTGACAAGGTGAGGGAGGCGAGATTGAGATGGTTTGGACATGTGCAGAGGAGGGACATGAATTATATTGGTAGAAGAATGCTGAGGATGGAGCCACCAGGTAGGAGGAAAAGAGGAAGGCCAAGGAGGAGGTTCATGGATGTGGTGAGGGAAGACATGCAGGTAGTTGGTGTAAAAGAGGCAGATGTAGAGGACAGGGTGGTATGGAGACGGATGATCCGCTGTGGCGACCCCTAATGGGAGCAGCCGAAAGAAGAAGAAGAAGATATATATATATATATATCAGTGATATTTCTGTTTAATTATTTACTGTTAACAAACCCATTAAAGGGAGTTTACAGTATGTATTCCAAAGCATACTGAGGTTGTGTTTAAATACTTTTCACTTACAAAAAAACATTACAGGTAGTCTTGGTTTTCTTTTGTTTTTTGTAGATTTTACGATGATGATAGCCATAAGACAAAATTGTACAAATATTTTAGTTTTCGTTCGACATTTCAATTTTTGCAGGATACTGTATGTTGTCATTCTGCATGCTTTGGAATATTTTAATCAGTCTCTCTTTATACATTATGGATCCCTCTTCCCTAGTTTTTTTTTTATCTATTTTCAAATACAATCCTTCACTTACGGTTTTCTTAACCGAAAAGACCTTCGGACTCGACTGTAAAGTTTTCACCGACCACCATTTTTACCTGTCTCGTAATCATCCAAGCCGATTTCCATGAGCTCGGAAACCTTTTAAAATTGAGTGGAAGCATTGAGAGGAATCTTTGCGATGAATTCATGCGAATTTGTGTGTTCGGATCTGAGTGCAATCTAGAACCTGATATGTATATTGTATGTGGACAAGCAATTATTATAACAGCCTACCTAAGCACCCACCCACACACACACACGCACATACACACACACACACACACACACACACACACACACACACACACACACACACACACACACACACTATCTTGTTCAGTTATCAGGAATGGTGTCAAAATGATTTTGAAAGTTTTTCTTTCTCTCAATGCTTTTTTTTGTTGCTCTCAATGCTTCATAAAATCCATGCAGCATATCATATCTTTGGTCGCTAACTTAATCACCGTTTCTTTTTAACCAAATATATAAATAAAATAAAGTAGTTGAACATTGAAGTAGAGTGTTTACAATACAGTCATCCAGTTTGATATTGGGTTTAAAGGGAAACTCCACCTTGGGCAACATTTTTATAATGAACCTGTAACTTACACAAGATTTTCTTTTGTCAACACATTGGTGCATTTTTTATTTAAATGATGCAGTGGTGCTTTAATGCTTAATTCCTTCCAGCTTCCTCATGTGGAGAGGCGGTAATTCAGTGGTTACTAATCAGAAGCTTGAGGGTTCAAGCCCTTGTTTCACCAAGCTGCCACTACTGGGCCTTTAAACAAGGCGCTTAACCCTCTGTGCTCCAGGGGTGCTGTATCGTGTCTGACCCCAGCTTTCTAACATCATTCTGATATGTGAAGAACGAATTTTGGCACCTTTACCTTTTCACTCATCTGTACACACTGCTCAAAGTTTTGCTTTTATCATAAAGCCACTGGCATTGAAAATCGCTAACTGGCCAAACTCATTATGTGCCATAACTCTGCCATTCTGGTATTTTAAGTCCAGAATTTGCACCACTACTATTTCACAGAACGTTTGCCTCCATCTAATTACCATTTGCAATTGTGCTACAAAAGAGATGGGGCTTTTACACAGGGGATCTTTAATGGAAACAATCCAACAAATTACCACCAGAATCCAAAAATATGCATATTTTTACATTTATGGCATTTGGCAAACTCATGTGCATTGAAGTGTTTATCAATCAACACATCCTGATGCTGGTTCATTAGTCTAAGAATAGCATCGAATTTGAGAAAGTGTTCCATGCTACAGCTACAGGAAGTCAGTGGAGGGCGTACAGGGAGAGCTTTTAACAATGGACACTGTCTCAAAGCAACTTTACAGAGATGAGATGTATGAAAAATGTTGTATAGGAATGTAAAGGTTTAGTGCCTATAAGTTTGTTCTTTATAAGGTTATCCCTAATAAGTGAGCCAGTGGTGAATGTGGCAAAGGAAAAGCATTAAGTGAGACTTGAGAGGAATCAGACTCAAAAGAGAAGCCATCCTCATCCGGATGACACCGAATGTCCATTAATTACAGTTCCAAAACAATGCATTTCATGGTGGAGTTTTCCTTTAATCTAAGCATTAAGACTTTAAGATTTCTTTGCTGTTGCACTGAATTTGGCAAAGAAATTAAAATGCTGCTTCTTCCAGACAGCCAAATCTCACGCCAGTTTGTGATCTGTGTTCACAGACACGAATTTCCCTCTTTTTTTCATGTCACTGAGGACCACTTTCTATGTAATGTATTTTAAAAGGAAGTCTTTTTGGTGCCTCCGCCAAAGTTCTTTTGCACTGGATAGATTTTTCTCATTTGATACGGATCATTTAATCTTTAACCACTATTACTCAACATTTAAGCAAATTTTATTTTTGTTTTTATTTTATATTCAATAAGCTACTCGTTATTGTATCGTCAGTGGTTCCTTACAGTCAAAATACGGTGAATATTTTCTCCCGGTTAATTAAGGAGACTGTGTTAATTAGAGACACATTAATTACAGTATAACTCTTACCTTTTATTCCTAACTATATATTTTCTGCCTTATTCTCTGATAAAAATGGAGAAAAAAGATGACCTTTGGCATTTCTGTCAGCATTAATCATGATCCTCTGCTTCCATTGCTACGGAGACGATCCCAGACGGACTCAATAGATTAAAGTTAGCGACTATATCACAAAATGCCGTGAGAGTGTATTGTTCCAGAACATGAACAATTGTTTCTACGTTTCCCAACGTGAATAATTTAGTAAAGTGAGACACTTTTTAAGATCTGAACACATAATCGTATTATTTTTATAATTGTATTAGTAATTTTTATGCTAAAAACTAGCATCGACTCCATAATTATGTATGTTAACAGTCATGCCAACTTTAACACCATACAGATTTCTTTAATTAAGATTTAAAGATCTTAAAAATCGTGCTATTTTGAAAATTCTGGTATTGGGCCACAAAATATATATACAGTACTGTACAAAAGTCCTAGGCCACCATTAGATTTCTTGTATACATAATTAGTCTTTTGATAGAAAAAAAGTAGAAACTTGTATACAGTATTAAAAAAACAGAGACATCAGTTTCTATAGGCGTAAGTGGGAAGTATTTGAGCAATAGCAGGAACCTGGTTCTCACAAACCGACATGAAATGGAACTTTAAGTGATGTCATTGCTAACATCTGTATTAGTCCTACTATTTCATGTCAAAATGAAAATGCTGTGAAAAAATCTACCGGTCTATAACCTTTTACCAGGGTTTCTGAAAGACATGCGTAAACTTGATATGCATTTGTTAAATGAGTTTTTAATCCATTGAAAGCAAAATTTGCTAATGAGATCCCATCATTCCATTCAGAATGGCACAGAGTTTTACAGACATATCATACAAATCATACTTTAGCATCACTTTTAGCATAAAAGCTAGTGGTGGCTTTTGCACAGTACTGTCTTTTGTTTAGGGTTTAAATTAGTTTGTCATACGAATCATAAGTACACCTTTTTTAAATTCAGTGATTTGTTCGCAGTTTATAACAAGAAATTAAAGAACCCATGTAGGGGAAGTGGTGTTGTAGCTTCATTGATTGTAGTAGGAATTAAAGACGCTAATTAACAGACAGGTGCTGATAATAAAAGCCACATGATTGGGTAAATGGCAGGACATGTGACCACCTTTATTGTTCAGAACTGCTAAATCAGCTCTTTTTTTTTACATTGTTTTACAACCAATAAATCAGCGTGAAAGGGATAATTTAGGATTACTTAAGAATTATTAACAAATTGGTAACATTCAAGCTTCCTTCCTGTCCTGTAAATTCGTCAGACCAGAAAGAAATTGGATTTTATAATGTTGAGAAAAAAAACCCTCAACTTTTATACTATATATATATATATATATATCACAGGAAGCTAATGTGATTCTAAATTAGGAATAATATGATCACTAGTCCCTTCCCAAGTTAGGATTCTAGTTGACGATTGAACATATTGTATTTTTATTGTACAGCGAAGGAAAAAACATAGGACAAAAAATAAGTGAACTGATCATGTGCGTGTAAACAGGGTATAACCCTGCAGTGACTCCTCACTATGCCACGAAATCCAAGGTACAATAATACTAATAACTAAAAGTAATAATAATAATATTAATAATAATAATACCACAAAATAATTTAAGGCAAGACAGAATAAACATTCAATAAATCAAATAAACAAAAGCTAAACCATATTCCAACCATGCAGATGTAAGATAATAATGTTCCAACCAGCAAAACCAAAATACTGAATTTAGATAATGGACGGATTATGGAATATGAGGACTTGTTTGCAGCAGCCTTGACATTGTACATTGTGAAGCCAATCTAAATATCTTTTCATGGGTACTGCATTTCTTGTGTGAATGCTCCAAATTTCTAAGTACATTTCTCTAAATCCAGGTACAGGGTTTCAGTAATTGCAAATGATCAGTTCGCTTGTTGCTATGGTTCCATCAAACTGCTTTTTTGAATAAATGGATTCTGAGCAGAATGAGTTGATATAGAAAGATCTTGACTATTTCTGATATATAAAACTGACCCATAGAATTTAAGAAGGGTGTACTTGATTGTAAATTTATCAAATATATTTAGTTCCTTTCACTGGGTATATAAACTAGGAGCTAGAGAGGATCAACTGAGAGGTGCTACAAACCAAGTCGGAAGTAGAATAAATCTTGCAAGAAAGGTTCTTCTAGTGAACATCAGAGTCTTTGTATGAGGATTACAGGACGTAAATGCACGTTTCGAATCCGATTCATTCAAAGCCATTGTCATCGCTGCTGCTGCTTTCTAGATGCTTCTGACGACGATCATGAGGTTTAGATGATCACCACCCTGAGGTCTCCCTAGGAGCAGTGCTTTAATAGGAAAAAAAAATAAACTCAAGTAGAACATAGTAAAGCTATGCATTCTGCATGACGGCACTTTTTTATTAAAATGCAATAACAAACAAAAAAAATAATAATCAGCTGCTTCCAATGCTAGTGCTAATCTCATCGCTTAAGTAGCATTAGCATATTTTTTCTATAAAAAGTTGGGAAACACAGAGTCTTTTATGGTTTTTGATACACAGGCATGTTTCTACGTAACAGTTATAAAGCAAAACACAAGGATTGGACAGTGAATGACTGGAAGAAAGTTCTATGGGCAGATGAGTCTTGACATTTTTGTTCTAACAGAACTTATATGAGACAAAGAACAGGAGAGAACATGTTAGCAGACTGTCTCACCCCCACAGTCAAACATGGACATGAAAACTTTATGGTTTGGAGTTGTTTTGGAGCAGGAAATATTGGAGTCTTATTCCAGGTGAAAAGAACCAACATGGCTCCAATTCCATACTTCATCACAATGTAATTCCATCTGGACTGCGGCTCATTGGAACAGACTTCACTGTACAAGATGATGAGCCAAAGCGACAAATACGTCCCAACTCTAAAAGCATTATTTATAGAGAAAGTGAAACTGTACATTTATACATCTGTTTGGTCAAAGTAATTCTTCATACTGGTACAGAGTTTGTTGCTTAGAAACGAAAGGAACATGCATGTGTCTTTAAAAAAACATAAAACACTAGGTGTCTCCGAACTTGACAGACACTGTATACTTGTGTATTAAAATAGGCATGTGAAACTATACTGATCAGTACAAGTGTAGAGCGTGTACATGGCCGTGTTTTTTACTCTCTCTGCCATTCGTTCTTATCGTTCACGTTTCTCTCGCTTTTTCGCTCACTCAGGATGAAACGACTGCCAATCGAATGTCCAGTTGAGGATGAAAAATGTCTGAATGAATGAGGTATTTTGTGAATGAATGTAAAATCAGGTGACGTTTAAAGTACTGTACTAAGCACCAGGAGGTTTTGAGTTCAAATCCCAGAGATGCTGCTACTGATAATGTTTTGCGTAATGCTGCGTAATTTGTATTGCAAACTTGTAATTCCCAGTTTGGAAAAAAAAAACAACAACACAGTGTCTAGTTGTATGTGATTTATTGTATTCAGATTGCTGAAAGCAGGGAATGAGTGTGTGGAAAAGATGTTTTTATTGATATCCAATGCATTAGGAGAATGTCGTGTTTTTTCTAAGCAGGTCGACCGACTAGCCACTGTCTAGACCATTATCTAGACCATTATAATAATAACAAATAATAAAAAATATTATACAAATGTATATATATATATATATATTTATAAATAATAGTAGTAATAATAATAATAATAATAATAATAATAATGTGATCGAATTACTGTGGATTGCACGCAAACTGGAAAAAGTTGTCCAGTTTCTGAATCTGTTCTCATTGTAGCTTCAGTTTCACTGTTTATTTCAGACTTTAATGCTTTTCTGCCCACCATGAATGTCAAGATTCCTTGATCATTGTCCTTCATCACCAACACACGGTTTTCAGCGAGCATTAAACCAAGACACTGTTGCATCATGTTGCAATGAAATATTTGAAAGAAATTTTGAGGAAAGATTTTCTCATAACGTTTTTCTTGGCATTTTTTTACGATGCCGCTCTCATGTTATAAGTATAGGGTTAAATAGAGGAAGCTGAGGATCACTAAGGAGTGGAGTGTGTTTGGGGTGTAAAAGTATTGCATAAACTATTTCACTTTTAAGACTACACACTGTATCGACTTTACAATATATGAAGCACTCACACGCCTATACTTACATTTTTAAGGCGCTTTGAGAACGTTTTATTTCCCCATAAATACAAGGCTTGTTATAGGTCCAGGTACATTGCGTTCATTTGTTTTTTGTTGTTTAAATACTACAATAATTATGTTTAAAAACCTTCTCAAATTGTACAATATTTAAAATACGTCCCAGTTTTTTTGCCATCTTATTCTTTGATTTTGAATTATTTGGATTTGGACTGGGAGTCTCGTACATGGTCTCTCATTACAGAAATGGTCTCGCATTTGAAAAAAAGGCACCAGAGTGAACATTTCGTCCAAGAAAAAAACCTCCAATTAAATTCCCTTGGACTTCCAGATTAGGATGTTAAATTGGAAAAATTGTGCAGTTTGGGGCATGAGATTGTGATTTCTGGACTCTTAAACGAATAGAGAAAATGTATACATATGTCATTTTCTCATTTACTTTATGTGCTCACAAACAATACAAAACCGTTTTTCTCCTTTTTATGCTTACGCAAAATTTGCGTTTTGTTTATCGATTGCGAATCAAAAAAACAAATGAACGCAATTGTATGACTTTTTTCTCCCCGATTAGTTTAAAAGCTTGTGTTTTTGAGCTCTGTGGTTTTGTCATGAGTGCCGCATGAACCTGTGCCCTACCAAAGGAATCAATGTCAATCTCAAATCTTGAGCTTCCTAATACAGAGATGTAACTACCAAGCAAATCAGAAGGCACTTAATAATCTGAGATGTTCACGTTTTCCTCCATTTACCTCGTGATTTTCTCATGCAACACCATGTATGTGGCACTTCCAAAGTCAGTGTGGTATCTGTTATAAATAGGAATCTTGATAAAGAATAATAATTTGCGTCTGGTGAAGTTTTTGTGTGTTTGACAGGATGGTGTTCATCCGACGCCACCTTTGACTTTGCAGCCGTCAAATTCCTATTCGCTCTGCATAGACATGTGCATCGAAAACAAAGTAGTGTGCTTTCAATTTGATCAAATCCTCTGTAGATCCTGCGTGAAGTAATCCAGTGGTGTCCAGCAGTGAGTAACCAAAGTGAGCGGTGAGGGTCAAAGTACAGCAATGATGGTTTAGAAAGCCAGTGAAGTGGAAAAACAATCTTAAAAGGTAAAATTTGCTGATAAAAATAAAAAATTAAAAGTTAGTGTCCCCCAATGTCTCAGTCTTTGCTCACCATAGTTGTGAAGAGTGGGTATTTAAGCTGCTTTAACCGTCTCTTTAGCTCGAACCAACATCACCTCCAACGTCAATAAGTCATTTCCATTGGCAGAAATGTCGCTGATTGGATTTTATCCCCCTTCTCTTTGCTTTATTGTACATTTATCAGAGACTGTGAGATTGAACTAAAACCTACACACAAAACAGATGTTTCTGAAATACTCAATTTAGCTAATCTTGGTCCAACAACCACTGGGTCACTGAAATCATATTTTCCCCGATGTGAACATTTCCTGAGGCTCTTGATTTCTATATGCATGATTTTTAAAAAATTTGATTCAGTGGTGGACCAAATACACAAACCATGTATTAATCCAGTAAAAGTAAAAGTGTCCCTTTAAACTTTCACTTGAGTAAAAGTACAAAGGTTTTTGCCTTCAAATGTACTTAAGTATCCAATTTACTGTGATTTATTATCTATATAATGTTGCTTTAATCATTTTTGCTGCAAGACTCTTTGAAAGACTCTAATACTTGACTTATAGCAAAACTCCAATCTATTCACGGAATGATATTACTGAGCCAAACACTGATTGAGATCTATTACAATTATCATGAGCCCAAAACCTTCTTAAAAAAACGGGTGTTGTGGCAAGTTAAAGTCAGGAGTTTCTTCCAGCAATTATTTCTCTCGAAATGTACTTCTTTGCTGTTAAAGAAAAACTGACGCTGAACTGTATGTTTGTGCTAAGCAGATAGCACCCTGATCAGTAGCTCTACCCCGGTTGGTGGCTTGATGCCTGCTTGACCAGTTAAGTTTTTTATTCACTCATAAATAAAAAGGAATGTGTAAGTAAATAAAAAGTACGATATTCTACTATTTTCGACTTTTCTAAAGTAAAAGTCTCCCCAAATGGAAATACTTCAGTAAGATACAGATACGCGAAAAGCTGCTTATGTACAGTAACAAATTACATTTAGTTCACTACTGTGCACCACTGACTCTGTCGCTTCTTAGGATTGCTCATTTTTGCTGATAGACTTGGTGTCAAAGAAGAACTCTTATTGGTTTAATAATGTAATATACAGTACTGATACTTCTACTGGATTATGATAGTTTCAATCAGATTTTATTGTCATTCTGCAGAGTACAAGCACAGAGCCAATGGAAAACAGTACAGTACAGGGTTTTATTTAACAATAAAAAAAAAAATGTGGAAATGTACAATTCAGTATCTGAGATCAGGATGAGATCATAATGGTTACATTACAAGTCTTCTGATAATATATATATATATATATATATATATACACACACACAATGTACATACAGGTCCTGGTTACTAAACCATGCTGGACTTTGGCCCTTGAGCTCTATAACTGGTCACTTAGCCGTCTTGCAGGATTTTAGAATAACGCAGTCTAATAGAAATGTATTTCTTCTATGTCTATAAAGTGTATTTGTGATTTAAATTTTTTTATGTATTTATTTATTTTCACTTAATTTGGCTCATGCAGTCATCAAATTGACAGTGTGTGAATATACAGTAACAGCAGTCTGGGGAATGTGTGTACGTGTGTGTAATAGAATTAAACGTGTGTAAGGTCAAAGGTTACTTTTCATTTAGACTGGATAACTGTAGATCATTTTTCCAGCAATAGATGAGATATTTAGTCTCTGCTTCCAGAGAGTAACACAATTTCACTAGAATGTAACACAATTTCAGTAACACAATTTCATTAGAATGCTAAAGTCTCCTGCCCCCCCCCACCACCCCATCTTTTTGTAACTCGTTCATTGTAATTACCACGACTGTATTAAAAAGCAAAACCAAACAGACTATTCAATAAAAGAAGCTTGAAAGGAAACATTTCTGTCTTTTTGCTATTATTACTACAGACTATATGAACCAATGAATTGTCACACCTGACTTTTACACTTTTCTGTTGATTTCACCTCATGCTTGGAAGTCTCTCATCCTGACCGACATTCAAACTGAAATGCGATTTAATTTTTTAATAGAAGCTTATAAAAATATATTCTCTTCTTTAAAAAATGTGCAGATGGCAGGAAAATGACTTTTACAGTTACTGTCCTTCCCCAAACTGTTCCCCAAAGTTTTTCCTTCACTTGAAGTCCAAATCTGTTCCAGCATGACAAAACCCATGTACAAAGTCAGCTCCATAAGCATTTGCTTTACATGGGTTGGAGTCGAAGATCTTCTGCTATAAAGCTCTGACCCTCAACCCTATTGAACACCTTTGGGATGAATTTTTCCATGCTGACTGCATCCCAGACCTCCTCACCTCACCTACATCACTACCTGACTTTACTAACACCATTGCAGCTGAATGAATCTCACACAAATCTCTACAAGCACATTCCAAAATCTAGTAAAACATCTTCCCAGAAGAGAGGAGGTTCTCATCAAAGCAAATGTGGATGTTCTAAAAGAAGCAAGCTTCTGGTCAGGTGTACAGAAACCTTTGCACATATTGTAGAGTCACCTTGCACCACACGCAAGGTCTCTTGTTTGTCTTCCATGGTTGATGCATTTCAGGTTATGGTCCAGTCCAGGTATCTTCTTCTGCATCCACATCCCACCTTTCTTAGATGACACATAGCAACTACATACTGTTTTGTTTTGTATTTTTCTCTATCGGTTGATAGGAAGTACAAACAAAACACCCATAAGGTTCAGTTATGGATGGAATCCATGTCCTGATCATCTCTAAAGGGTACAACCTTCCATTCTATATACATGCTGTAGAACTGTGCATCATTTTATAAACGTCCCCATTAGAAAATGTCCAAGACAAAAAAACACAGACACAATTTTCAAAGTTATAAATTTATTTTCCATACACTTGTTTTTTTTACATACATGTCTACCTTCCATGGCATTTCAGTCACCTCACAGAGCTCTCTTTATTTGATTAATTTTTTTAATAAAGAGCAGGTCAGGACAAGCATTGACGCACGCACTTAGAACGTAATAGAGAAATATTATGTAATAATATTCTCGAAAAACCTTTAGACCATGGAGATCAGTATTCGGACATAGAGAATATACTGGATGAAATGAAAACTTGAAATGTATAGAAATGGAATCAGGTCCAAAAATGAAAGGTAATTATTCATCGTTAATTAAGCGCTATGGATTCGCTGAGTCAGCGTTTCTGGTATTTTGGCACATTCGATCCAATGGGAAGACTTTTTCAGAAGATAAAGAGCATTATCTTACCATGAATAAAAAAGCAAAAGGGTACTTGAAGTGATATTCAATCGGACACAAAAAGTAAGCAGGTAGCCTTCAATAAAAATATTTTAAAAAAAATGGCTGTGGTTTTATTACTTCTGGAGATTTCCTAATATTTCTGCTTGCTTAAAGCGACCTCACGCGCTACCTACCAATTTTTTCCTCTTTTCATTTCATCCTCTGTCTTTGCTGGGTGTATTTAGTAAGCGTTAGAAATAAGAAGCAGGAAAACTCCAAATGACACGACCACGCCAATCCCAAACAATCAGAAATTTCTGAAATTCTTCAGAAATTTGAGTGAAATGTTCCTTTCCTTCATTTGGAAGATTTGAGGAGGTCAAATAAAAATAAAGAAATTGGCAAATTTTGCGTAATTAAGAAAACTGAAATCTGTCATTAATTTCATAAAGCATTTTTTTTTTTCTATAGCATGCTATAGCTTCTAACAATAATAATACGGCGGTTAACGTATTCGGTAAATGCCTTCTCAAATCTTCTGTTTGAAAAAAAAAAAAAAAAACACCCAAAGACTCGGGCGACGTGATTGATTTAGTTCGGGATTCGATCGATATGTAATCCATAAGATAGAACCCACTCGTGTTTAAAACAATAATAATAAAAAGACTTTGTGAAGGAATCTCTTTCCTTCATCATCCTCCTCCTCATTAGTTCGAAGTGCACATTCACCCTGTCGGCTTGTATCTTTGATGAAGTTTAAAACATAACGGATTTGCAGGGTTGCCAGGTTCAGGCTTTTTTCCTGTACCTTCAGGAATTGTTTTCCTAATTTAAAACAAATAATTGTAACGGAACCAAATTTCCAGACATATGCAATTGCGAACAAAAGAGAAAAGTTCTGAGGACGGTTTATCCATGATGGACATGACAACTTCTACAGTGGTGCTTGAAAGTGGCTTTCGGATTTTCTGTATTTCTGCACAAATATGGCCTAAAACATCATTCTAAAAATAGACAACGTGAACCCAATCAAGCATATGAGACAAAAATATTATACTTGGGTCATTTATTTCAAGAGAAAAATGATCCACTTTTACATATCTGCAGTGGTGGACAGTAACAAAGAAAATGTTATTAGTTACGGTACTTAAGTACCTTTTTCACATATCTGTACTTTACTGAAGTATTTCCATTTGGGGAGGATTTCACTTTAACGTCACTACATTTCAAAGTCAAATATCTTACTATTTACTCGAGTACGTTT
This sequence comes from Silurus lanzhouensis, assembly GCA_039877035.1. NCBI lineage: Eukaryota > Metazoa > Chordata > Actinopteri > Siluriformes > Siluridae > Silurus > Silurus lanzhouensis. Next base: position 66,713 of record JBCEWE010000570.1, read on the forward strand.
TGCAAAATCAGTTCCTTTTATTTATGAGGATAAAAACGGTCTTTGTTTTAAACTTTTTTTGATCGGTGCTTAGTGGATCTACTCATCACCAACATACAGTTCTGAATCAGTTCAACAGCAGAACAGTTTAAAAAAAAAAATGATGGAACAAACTCCTGACTCGAACTCGCCACAACACCCGTGGCCTTATTTACATTAATTTTTATTCGCCCTGTACGATTTCCTCTTACAATAATTCTTGCAACCTAAGGAATATAGTCAAAATCATATGCTCTGAATACTTAAGTATATTTGAAGGCAAATACTTTTGTACTTTTACTCAAGTGAAAGTTTAAAGGGACACTATTACTGGAGTCATATTTTATCGAGTGCATCTCTACTTTAACTCAACTACATGGTTTGTGTACTTCGTCCACCACTTCATATCTGTGAGTGGCACAAGTATGTGAGCCTATAAGTTTAGCGCTTTAGCAACCCGTTCCAGGTTGATGACCATCAGCAACAATTTTCTGAGGTCCTCGATCGTTCGTACCTTAAAATACATCCACAAACATGTTGTGAAGGTCATACTTTCATAGATTTCTGTTCCTTAAACAAAACAGGGTGCCTAGTGACACCTGATTGCCATCCCATTAATTAGAAATGGGTGGACTCTAATTGGACATCCAAATTAACAGCAAATTCTAGAGGTTCACATACTTGTGCCATTTACAGATAAATAATATTGGATTGTTTTGCTCAATAAAAAAATGACCCAAGTATAATATTGTCTCATTTGCTTGATTGGGTCCAATGTTTTGGGTCATATTTATGCTCGGTTTTATCCTCCATCCTCCTTCATTGCTACCTGTATTTAGTAATAGTTAGGAACAAGAAGCAGGAATACTAATCTGCTAATCCTAGACGTTCAAAAACTTGTGCCACCCGAATATATGTAATAATGGATTGTTTTTCTCAATACATAAATGATCAAGTATAATATTGTCTCATACGCTGGATTGGGTCCACTTTGTGACAATTTACTGGGTCATATTTATGCAGAAATTTCCAAACGGTTCACGTAGTTTCAAGAGCCACTGTATGTTAAAATGTATTGCAAAAAACGTCGAGAGTAACGTCTGGTCCAGGTGAGTATACAGCTATCAGTTATGGTGTATCAAAAACTATATTTATTTTTTTATAGAGATTCAGTTAAACTAGAACCTTTTGCTTCAAAACTGGCAACCCTGCAGATAGCTGTGTTCAGCTCTTACAAATAAGTATATGTTTGCTATGTAGTTAGCCACTGCAGAGATGCTTAGCGCTGGAATAACTGGATTAATAGATATTGTTTAAAGCATTGTCGATACAAAATGGCATTTTTATAGAATGTTTTTTTTTCTTAGTAAAAATAAACCATGAATGTTCGAGTAGCAGATGGCAAAGCTTTTGCAGATTAGCCTAACAAGCTAAGATAACGGCACACTGCATCAAAGCATTACTGCAGATGTGAAATTCGTTCGTGAAAAACTGACCAGGACTAACAGGAACCATAAATATGTATACTACTTTGTAACTATACATTAGGTAGAGTAAATATAGATGATAAAACCGCTAAAAGCTTGTGTGCGGAAAGGTTAACTGTAAAGTAAAGAACGCTGTCTGCTTCGGATTAGCCAAATGAGCAGCTTGTTGCGCTTTCTTGTCAGAAAAAAATGTGAATAATAAAACGGACACCGCTGTATTTTATTTATTGTTTTTTTTTTTTTTTTGGATTTTTTTTTTAACTCATCGCGTCATTGCTGTCGCATAACTAAGTGGACATGAGGTAAACATATTCCCAATTTACTCAGCTAATCATTCATATGCTAGCTCTGTACAGAGTGATACCGTTCTTAGCTAACGATCTTCACCAATGTGAGGCTTGTTGTATTAGTAGTATAGCATACGCTGGTATTTCCTGTACAAGCCTACATGCTGCGGACCAGAAACCGATCTATAAGTTAGCACATTTAGCTATCTGTAACTTCCTAGCTGGAGATTGTTTTGCAGATTTGTTTAGCATTGCTGTGTTTTCCTTTGATTTTGCTGGGAATGTTAACGCACCACCTATTAGCACATTAGCCGGTTGATTTAAGCTAACATAAGTAACTTACTTTTTTTTTTGTATAAAACCATTAATTTTTTCCTCCCACTGTTTCATTGAGCGTTTTCTAGTCACTTGCACCAACAAACATGCTGGCTTGGATACTTCTAGCAACCCTATTGCTGCTATATTGAAAAACAGAAAAGTGAAAGTCTGTGTGACCTTTGTGTGACCTTTTTTTGTTTTTGGGGTGAGCCTGCGATTCCTTGATATCATACCGTTAATTCGAAATGTTATGACATCACAGAATCCCAGATTCTTGTAAGATGTATCCAGGCGACCACATTTATAGAACCGCAGTCCTGAGGGAGCAGAGGTGAGGTGCATCATGGGCAGGAAAAGGTGGACACTGGGGGGAATAAAATCAGACCACGTCGATCTCCCTCTCTATGCCCACGTATTTGAGAGCGTCGGCTTGACTGTACCTACGAGGGATCCAGGTATGTACTATAAGTGAATATCAATGAGATGCAGGGTTTCAATCCAGTACAAGCTTTAACAAGTAACTAATAAATGAGTAAGTAAATAAGCAAACAAATACTAAAACAAGGCTCCTTTTTTTGATGTAACTATGTGTCAGCCAATAGAAGACGTCAGGAGGCAGAGCTTCAGTCATCCCTGCTGATCCTGACTGAGATGATGGAGGCATTGATCATGGGTGTGCACAAAAAGTCTATATTTAAAGATATTAGTAGGATAAAAATATAGCAAGCTATAATATAGCAAACACCTCCCGATACACAAGACGAAGTCTTTAGGCACACTGATTAATGAAGGTGAGTGCTCCCTGTGACTGTGTGTGCACCCTTGTGCTGCCATCTGTTGGCATGTTACAAAACTAGTCTTGAAAATTTTTTATACCACCCCGTGTGTGTGTGTGTTTATATATATATATATGTACATATCCACACACAATTTGAGTTCATGTTAAAAATGGATGCTAGCATGGAGGTGTTACACTCAGTAGTAAGTGTCCAGTGTGTGCTCTTACTAAAAGGCGGCACACATGTCGCGGGCCGGTCCAGAGACCGGTAATCAAGATGGCAGACAACAGTGTTGGAACAGAATGTGGTTATGAAATTTCTTGTGAGCGAAGGCATAAAACCCACTGATATCTACAGATGATTTTGAGCACAGTACGGTGATGAGATGCTCAGCCGCAGTAAGACATCTGAATGGTGCAAACATTTCAAAGATGGCCATACGTGATGATCTCAGTCATGGTGTTTCCTAGCCGACACCAGTCATTCGTATGAACGTTCGGAGTTCTTTTAAAGTCAGCATGACCTAGATTTCTATGCAGAATCTTTCCACACGTTAGTTAAACGTTGGAATAAGTGTATAAATGTAGCAGGGAAGTAAAAGGGATCTTTTCATTTATAAACTCAAAAGTCCCGGGTTTGACTTGAACGCCCCTTGTGTGTGCGTGTATGTGTATATATATATATATATATATATATATATATATATATATATATATATATATATATCTCCATATTATCACAAGGGTGCATACACGCACATGGGTGCACATGCAAATTATGAGTTGCCATGATGAAATTCACTGGATCACCATGTTGATGTTTTTCTTTTTTTAGATTTTGGACTGTGATTTTGAATCCAGCCCTCAGTGAGTTGAAGATTTTGGTTTTGACGGTCACATGCTTTTGATTTTAACCAATTACACAAATGTATAGATGTAATTACTTTCAACTTGAAAAGTTAATTCAGCGAGATTTAGTGTGCTATTTAAATGCTCGCCACACAAACAGTTTGCGATGACTATTTAAAAAGGAAATTTATACAACAACAATAAAAAAATAAAATAAAAAATCATATCAGTATCAACCCTGTTTATATATGTTAAGCTCCAGATCCAATCAGCTACCAGGGATACAACAATCCCTTCTCTTAGCTGGATGAGCTGGATCGGAGGTGTGTTTAGTTTAGTTTTAGAAAAAAGTGCAGTGAACACAGAATAAATACAAAACCAAACACAGAACAGAGCAGGAATTTGACTTGTGGTAAGTCAGACTGGTGTTTTTCCTAAAGCCCTAATCATTACAGAATACCTGTAATCAAAAAACAGCTCCTCCCCCTGCTGTATGGCGCGTTTGGCGAAGATCCCAATGCGGTGGTCCCCGTTCACCATGACAACTGTAACGGAGTCCACCAATCAGATCTCATCTCAAAAATATATTATATTCATTATATATACACATTATACATATATACATATATCATTATATATACACACACTCAACTTAGGTGAATATTACCACTTGCCTTTAGCGTAACAGTTGGGATTGACTGAGTGGTTGGCGAAACGGATCTTGTTCCCTTTCCGTGTCGCGTCGACCACAAAGTCTAAAGAAAAACAGAGACGCAGGAAGTCTTTAAGTTCTCTCTCGTCACGTGGAGGTGCAGATGTATAAAATACAACAATGAAATAGAAAACTGAACAGATTTCATATGTACCATTGTTCAGGTTGAACAGGAAGCTGGACATGTATTTATCGTAGATTCTGCCTCTTCGGTCTGCTTCGTCCTGGGAAATAAGCTGAACACACGGAGAAAATCCATTGGGATTGCTAACATGGAGTGGAAAACTGCTCTGTGTAAAACCTTTTCTTACATAGAACGTATTTGTTTAATGTGCATCTTGGGGTACTATGAGATTTGTAAACAAACAAAACCACCAAAATGATCCAGTTTTATGTGGAATAGTAATGGTCTGAAATGGAAAATTCTGGCTAATAAAAGACATCCTGGGCTTTTTTTTCTCAATTATGGTACTCTTTCTGTATACTTAAACAGCAGTATGACTCTATATGGGGTCTAAAAGTCTTAGATATGATATGAAAAGTTTTCCAATAGGAGCTTGAGCACTATATTATAGTCTTGTATAGAAATTCTTCATAGCAATAAAAAAAACCCAAAAAAAATCAGGAAAAGAAACAATACAAGGAATACAAACTGAAAACAGAAAGCAAATTGACAGTATTAATACATGGAAAATCAATTAAATATTAAAGTCAAAACTGCTGCTGCTGATATAGAAGAAAGAAAGTGACTGAAAGAGAGAGAGAGAGAGAAAGAGAGAGAGAGGGAAAAGAGAGACATAAGATACGCTATATGAAAATAAGTATTGGGACACCTGACTTTTCCAGCCATATGTGGTTCTTCAAGATTGTATAGGATGCTGTAGAACTTAATTGTCCCTTTACGGAGACTGGGACACCCAAAAATCTTCCAGCATGTACACAAAACCAGCATCATGAAGATATGCTTTACATGTGTTGGAGTGGAAGGTCTTGAATGGCCTGCTATAGATTTCTGAGTACCTCAACCCTATTGTTCACCCTTGTGGATAAATGAGCACAAATCTCAACTAAACACTCTAAAATCCAGTGGAACATCTTCCCATCAGAGTTGAGATTATCACAGCAGGACTAAATGTGGACTGTGATATTCAAAAAGCACATACCAATCCTATAGTCAGGTGTCTATATAGTGTATCTGTACAGCACTTGCCTCTCCACAGTACTCGGAGATGAACTCGTTTTTCTGAACCGGATCCTTGATGAAAGTTCCCCATCCTGCAACATCTGAGGGGGCCAGGAGAAGGTGCTAAAAAAAGGTCAGAGATCATGAAAGTGTTAAAAATCCACATGAAAATTGTTACCACGCTTCCTTTAATGAGTGTTCTGTTTCAGTGAGCAGAAAAAGGACAGAGGATAAAAGGGTGGACAGACAAAAGCCAGAAAAGAGAGAGATAGAGACGAACACTCAGTGTACTGTGTGTGTGTGTGTGTGTGTGTGTGTGTGTGTGTGTGTGTGTGTGTGTGTGTGTGTGCATTAAAAAAGGACACTGAAAATAAACAAAACAAAGTAAAGCTGGTGGTTTTGTTGCGAATTTGTGCTCTGCCTCTTATTCCTCCTACACCCACTAACAGGTGCCCTGATGAAGAGATAATCAGTGTTATTCACTTCGCCATTCATAATCTTCTAATGTCATAATGTTCTGCCTGGTCAGTATATATAAATATATAATGTTTTAAACCAGGTAAGGATATATATATATACCTTTTTGAGTCCTCTCTGAATGCTGCAGTTCTTGCAGGAAACCTGTTTGCTGTCCCAACGGTCCGAAGCGCCACAGGTCAAGCAGAGGTCGGGGTCGCACTCGCGCACGGCCAGATAACACGGACACTGCTTGGTGTTACACTGCGTCTTGCAGCGGCAGCCTGGGAAACGATTCTGACCTGCACGAGTAAACGAACAGAAAGCGACTTATTCAGGAATCCCGATAATTGAGGCATTTAGTCATGCGGCAAAACCTGGATGGATTACGCTCTACCCAGTTGTACATGCATGTAGGTTAAATGTGCAGTGATTTCCTATTATCATAGTCAATGATTTCACATTCTAAAGCCTAAAGGTCGTTCCAACCATCGCGATAAATGAACTAATGGCCGATAAAACTGGTCCATTTCCAAAACTCGGACATTCTAGCCAACCCGAAATGTGTATTAAATTCTATAATCTTGACTGTCACTGGCAAAACAGTTACGATATTTACAAAGTAACAACATAATGAGAGATTTTATGATGATCTTATGTAACTGCATACATTGCCGTATAAAAATTACTTGATTTTATGATGCGAAATTACGAATTAGTATTAAAAAAATAAATAAATTCATGAATGTTTTAAATTGTGAAACCCTCCAGCTTACTAAAATAAAATGGTAAAATTTTTTAGAATGTTTTAGGGCCCACGCACCTGCAAGGATCGTTTCAACAGGTGTCCAATCAATAGTTGGTAAACACATTGGACAAGGCCTTGGAATGTACACGTCGCAATCTGATTGGTTAAAGTGACATGGAGTGCACGACCAAAATCCACCATGATTCTTCTGCTTCTTTTTTTGCCGGTTTGTATTCTTAATTCGAGCATTACCATCATTTACTGTGGTAATGGATCAGAGACTTACATCCCTATTCTCCAGACAAATCCGGCAATTAAAAGCATCCGTGTGGAAACATAGCAAAATTGCGTTTTGTGTCCTGATGATTTACGTCATTTAAAAAACCATAATTACTTTAAAACATTACAAGAATATTGTATCTTCATGCTCTATGCCGAGTTTGGTTTCACTAATAATAAACATACATTTGCATAAAGCACCCATAGTTGTCCAGCCGCATGTTGTTTAGAGTATTAAAAACTTGAAAAGTTTAAATTTAAGGTTCATTTAGAGCAGATAAAAAATGTGCGATTAAGTTGTGATTAATTGTGAGTTAACTCATGACAATTGTTCCAATAATCACGATTAATGTGTGTGTGTGTGTGTGTGTGTGTGTGTGTGTATCTACTCACACTCTTGATCACACTGGCAGAATTTCTCACAGAAGTTCTGGGTCATCACGCACGGACACGAGCTGTCGCATGGATGCTCGGGGTGGTCACATGGCTGGTAGTTGTACACCTGATTGGACGTGTTATCTAAAGCAAAACACGACCTTGTAAAGAGAATCGACCTGAAATGCTCAGTTTCACACACAGGGCCAGTCTTATAACGCTGACTCGGGAAAGATGGATGTGAATAAAGACTAGATAGACAGACGGATATTTTCCACAAATTCCCTAATGTTTATACTAATATGATTATATTTACTTGAACAAACAGAACTCACCTTTTTTTAACTGGATCTTGGCCCATAACCTGAATAACACAGAGACGTGATCATGATTTGTTCTGGTGCCTTATAGCACAAAAAATATCAATAATGTAAAAAACAAAAGCATTGGGACACCTGACATAGTTGGAGGTAAATAATTGTAGAGGATGATCAGCATGATGATTCCCCTGTGCATAAAGCCAGCTCCATGAAGATATGCTTTGCATGGGTTTGAGTGGAAGATCTCCTGCTATAGAGCTCTCTACCCTATTGAACACCTTTGGGATGAATGTGAGCACCCAGGCCTCCTCACATCACCGACATCAGTACCTGACTTACTAACACCCTTTTTGTCTGAATGAGCCAATCTAATGGAACATCCTATATATTTTCTCAAAATGCACATACACAATTTATGGTCAGGTGTCCACAAAATTTGTTCATATAGTGTATATTTAATATTTATTAATAGAGGTCACTAAAAGTGGATTTTACAGATATCAATAGCTAGGTTAAATCGTTTACTATTACACAAAAAAAAGTACCAAATCATGGAAATGTGCTAAATAAAAAATAAATATGAATTATATTAATACATATCATTATAAATAATTGTAATGAATAAATGATAAATAAGTGTAAAAAGAAACAGCATGCGGTGTTAGTGTTTCACCTCTAGAGGCCGCTCTTGTAACACAGTGAACCGGAAACGAGAAAAAATATCGGTATGGATTTTTTTCCAATAGCCGATAGTTCCAGCAATCAACTATTGTTGCCGATTAATCGGCAAAACCGATGACCTCTACTATTAACACTTGTAAAAGAGAGGAGTCTTCTGTTCTACCTGTGTTTTCTTTTTTTCTTTTGTGGTGAGATGCCTCCATCTTCCAGAGGAACTCGATGAATCAGCACTTCTTTCACTGCAAACTCGTACACCTGACACACGCGCACACACACACACACACACACACACACACACACACACACACACACACACACACACACACATATATAGTATGGATATATATATAGTGTGTGTGTGTGTGTGTGTGTGTGTGTGTGTGTGTGTATGTATGTGTATACCTGTTTGCAGGTCTTGGTGCCCAGCAGACGTGCAATGGAGCAGAAGTTGTTGTAGTACGTCCCGTGCAAGACTCTGAACAGCGACTCGTCTGCACCGCTCCACTTCAGAGGAGACTCGCCTTCCTCCATCAGTTCCTCACCCTGCCTCAGCTTGGTGGGGGTTGGGCACCGAGAGTTACCCTCTAACACACATACACAAACACACAGTTTCAGGATCTGTTAATGAAATATTCAACAAAGGGGTTTGAATAAAAGATAACAGAGGAAGATCCAGGCAGATTTTTGGGATTCTGTCTTGAGTAGATAATTTTATTTACATAATAAAGTACACAGATATGAAATTAATTCACTTGGACTCCAGGGGGAAAAAGGCAGGGTTATGTCTTGCTATATTTTTTCCCCCTCAGACACTCCAGATGTCTTCATCTGTCTAGACAGCTGCTGCTTTTTAACACTTGCCAAGCCTCTACATAAAGGGTTGTGCACATGCTTATCACTCTATATATACACACACACACACACACACACACACACACACACACACACACACACACACACACACACACAGTATTTTACAAAAGCATTTCACTGCATGTCGTACCCTGTATGTATGTGTATGTGACAAATAAAATTTGATTTGATTTGATTTTGATTTGAAAAGTGAGTGCACCCCTCACATTTCAGCAACCATTTTAGTATCTTGTTGATGGACAATACTCTAGAAATGAAACTTGGATATACTTTTTTGAGTACACCCTAATGTACCTCATGTAACCAGGCAAACCCACATGTCCTATTCATCATGGTCATATTTGTGTCTGCTTGACAGAACCAGACAAATCCGCTTTAAATGCAATTCTCTCATACTGACCACTGGCTGTTCAACATGGTACCTCATGGTAAAGACTCTCTGAGGATTTGAGAATCAGAATTGTTGCTCTCCACAAAGATGCCGAGGAAATAATACGATCAGTGCCACCCTGAAGCTGAGTTACAATACAGCGGTCAGGGTCATACAGAGGTTTTCCAAGACGGGTTCCACTCGGAACAGGCGTCACGAGGGTTCATCAAAGAAGTTGAGTCCTCGTTCTGTGCGTCAGGTGCACAAGCTGCTTCAAAAAACAGACGCATGAATTCTGCAGCATTGCTTGAGGTTGCAGAAGTCGAAGGTCCACGAGTCAGTGCTCAGAACGTACGCTTCACACTGCAACAAGTCGGTTTGCAGGCCGTCGTCCCAGAAGGAGCCTCTTCTGAAGCTGCTCACAAAAAACCCTGAAGAACAACCTGTCCAGGAGCATGAATTACTGGAACCATGTCTCAGATGGTGTCCAGCATGTGTGGTGACACCCTAGTGAGAAGTACCACAAAAATTGTGTCTTGCCTACAGTCAAGCATGGTGGTGGTAGCATCACGGTCTGGGGATGCATGAGTGCTGCTGGTACTGAGGAGCTGCAGGTCATTGAAGAAAACATGAAAGCAGAACACGACGTCCTCCCTTCAGAAACTGTGCCGAACGGCAGTTTTCCAACATAATAACGACCCCAAACACACCACCAAGATGACCACTGCCTTGCTGAGGAAGCTGAAGATGATTGAGTGGTCAAGTATGTCTCCAGACCTGAACCCTATTGAGCACCTGTAGGCCTCCTCAAGAGTAAGATGGAGATACAGCATGTGTGTAACATCCAGTAGCTCCGTGATGTCATTATGGAGGAGTGAAAGAGGATCCCAGCAACAACCTGTGCAGCTCTGGTGATTTCCATGCCCATGAATAACGATGGTGCTCACACAAAAAATTATCTGAATACATTAGCAAAACATATCAGTGCAACCCAAACTGCCAAAGCTCAAATATATTTCTGTGGATTTATTAGCTGTTTTTAATTCCACAATGAAATGAAAAGAGGAGGAAAAATTTAGTTGGTTGCAGATACACTTACAAGACGGACTTAAAAAAAAAAAAAAAGCTGGACATCGTGAGATAAAGAGTTCAAAACAGTTGTTAAGGTTTTTTATGAACCATTTCTCCGTTTGCGTTTTCTTTCCTGTAAAATTTGCACAAAAACACACAATGTGCCTTAATGTGTCAATGGTTTCTATAGCCGTGGTGTCATAATGATGTTATTAAGAGGTGCATCGATTCAGAAAGAACATCACTGAAGGCCTAGGTGTGAAAAACATGATAAAAAAAAAATTTATTAAAAAAAGAGAGAGAGAGAGAAAAAGAGAGAGCGCGCGAGTGTGTATGTGTCGATACCAGAGGAACTTGTGGTCTCATGGTCACTCTCTCCATCTTTCCTCTCCTCAGCTGAACTTGAGGGGGCAGGGCCTGTTGTGCATGAGGGGCGTGGCTGGCGCCTGCGCCGACGAGACCTCCGTGACCTCAGCATGTACTGATCGGCAAATTCTTTCGCTCCTTTCTACATATACTCAGAGAGAGAGAGAGAGAGAGAGAGAGAGAGAGAGAGAGAGAGAGAGAGAGGGAGAGAAAGAGAGAGTGAGAGAGAGGGAGAGAAAGAGAGAGTGAGAGAGAGAGAGTAAAGTCACTGTTATAATCATTGACAATGTGGGCAGAGCTTGAGTAAGGTTACTGAATGCTGATTGGTTGAACCTGTAGCAGGAAGCAATCTAATCCACAGGGTTCCGTCTCCTTCCGGATCTCTTTAGTCTTCCTCTTATACACGTTAGGAGAGGCGTGGAATGCTGCAGGTTTACACACACATACACACACACACACACACACACACACACACACACACACACACACACACACACACACACCACACACACACACACACACGTATATTAACACATGATCTTTATATGATCTTTTACTGTCATGTGTTTACTCCATAACAAATATTCGAAATAGACATTTTGGATAGAGCCAAATTCCTAGTACACAATTACATAATACACAAATACAACCCCCGATACACAAATACAACCCCCGATACACAAATACAACCCCCGATACACAAATACAACCCCTGATACACAAATACAACCCACGATACAATTACAACCCACGATACACAAATACAACCCCGATACACAAATACAACCCCGATACACAAATACAACGATACAGGAAATTACAACTGAAATTGGTGTGATTTGTAGGAAAACAAACATTTTCCTGACTGTGTATAAGAGAAAAAGATTGATGGGGTGAGATAGAGGTAGAGGGAGAGAGAGAGAGAAACTAAGACGAGGGAGAGAGAAAATTTGAATATGAGAGAGAAAGAGTAAGGGAGAGGGATAGGGAGAAAGGGCGAGAAATGAGAGTTAAACAGAGAGAAAGTGAGACTGATGAATGCAAGATAGGAGAGAGAAACAGTGAAAGCGAGAGTAATGAAGAGAGCAAGAACGAAGAGAAAAGGAGAGATGAGGAGAAAGAGATTGGGAGCGATAAAGTGGGAGAGAAACAACGAGAGAGAGAGAGAGAGAGAGAGAGAGAGAGAGAGAGAGAGAGAGAGAGAGAGAGAGAGAGAGAGAGAGAGTAATGGAGAACACGAAAGAGAGAGCTCAGAGAGAAAGTGAGGAATGCAAGAAATTAGAGAGCGAGAAGAAGGGAGAGAGAGAGAGAGAAAAGGAGAGATAGTGAAAGTAAAGAATGCAAGAAATGAGAGAGTGGGAGAGATGAAATAAGAGAAAAAAACGAGTGAGTCAGAAAGTGGGAGTGATGAAGAAAGCAATGGAGAGAGATGAGAGAGAAACCGAGAAAGAGAGAGTGACTGAGAGCGAGAAAGCAGAGAGTAAAATAAAGGGAAAGAGAAAAAGAGAGATCAGGAAAAAGAGAGCAGGAGAGAGAGAAAATAAGATAGAGTGTGCTCTCACGGTGGAGGAAGCAGTCGTATTTGAAGCAGCGGCGGCAGAAGAGTGTGTGGAACGAGTGCAGACTCTGTTCTCGCTGCACGGACTTGGCGAAGGGGCCGTCGATGTTGGGGGTGCACAAGGGAGGAAGCTTCACCGCACTCGCAGGCTCCAGCAGATCCTTATACCTGACACAAAACCAGAAAACCAAACTATAGTTATATATACTTCTTTTACCTTTTTTTTATTCTATCGTTTTTTAGATGATGAACAGGAAAGAAGTGCTTACTTTTCCTTGAGCTCTTCGGTCGTGCCTTTGTAAGGGAACATAGACGCGATGGCTGTGAAGATCTTGTCATGAGGGATTTTCTTACTGAGAGACTGCTCATTGCCTGGAGGAGAGCAAAAAAACAAAAACAAAGCGCAATTCGTTTATTCGTTCATCTCGTTTTGGCCAGGAACGTCGAGACTACATCATTCACACCTATTTGGGAAGTTGGAGGAAACCGGAGAACCCGGATAAAACCTTAACCTTAAATCTGCAGAGACAGATACCGGCTCTGGGAAGACCTTGAAAAT
>JBCEWE010000570.1:82500-112500 GCA_039877035.1 Silurus lanzhouensis
GGCATAAATGTGTGTGTAAAGGGATTATGTAGGTCAGTAAATGTGTGTGTGTGTGGAAGTGTATGTATTTTACCATGACTGTGTAAAGGGATTTATGGACATTTGTAAATGTGTGTGTGTGTGTGGTGTGTGTGTGTGTGTGTGTGTGTGCGTGCGTGCGTGCGTGTGTGTGTGTTTTGATAAGAGTGTAAAAGTGTTGGTGGGTGCACCTGGGAAATCCTGCCAAAGTCTAAATGGTGTGTGTGTGCACATGTGTGTATGTCTAAATTTTAAATGTGCAAAGTGATTTATGTGCATTTGCAAATGTGTGTGTATGTACCATAAATGTGTGTAAAGGGATTATGTGGGTCAATAAATGTGTGTGTGTTAGCTTGTAGGAAAGTGGGTTTTTGAAGTGTGTATGTGTGTGTATATATATGAGGTATGTGTGTGTGTGTGTGTGTAGTGTTCCATTAATGTGTGTGTAAAGGGATTCTGTGGGTCAGTAAATGTGTGTTTCAGCTTGCAAGAAAGTGACTTTTTGAAGTGTGTATTTGAAAATGTGTGTGTGTGTGTGTGTGTGTGTGTGTGTGTGTGTGTGTGTGTGTGTGTGTATACCATGGAGTGTGTGAAGGGATTTATGTGCGTCAGTGAAAGTGTGTGTGTGTGTCTTTTGTGCTTGTTTTAGCTTGTTAGAAAATGGGATTTGGAGAGTGCATGTGAAAGTGTATGTGTGTGTTTTAGGTGTGGGTGTTTTAAAAGCTCATTCTTTATCTGAAATCTGACCTATTTTCATACAGGACCATCTCATCTCTTTCTCTCTCTCTCTCTCTCTCTCTCTCTCTCTCTCTCTCTCTCTCTCTCTCTCTCTCTCTCTCTCACACACACACACATACTCAACCCATGGACCAGGTTGGATCTGCAAAGGAGTGTGTGTGTGTGTGTGTGTTTGTGTGTGTGTTTGTATTGTCACATGCCACATGCAGTACCATGAAGTTCTGCTGCAAGGGGGACCAGGAGTACATGAATGGTATCCCAGCAACGGTTGTCAGGGGTCTCATGGCAACTGCCTGACTGGGGAATGATGGAAAGCCGAACTCCACCGTGCACTGCTGAAGAGACGGAATACACACACACACACACACACACACACACACACACACACACACACACACACACACACACACACCCCAGTTCTTTAGTAGAATTTAAAGCAAACTGTATTTGTCACATGACCACATTATGGGATGCACAGAGAGTAGATGCTCACACTGCACACTGCAAGTCCACATTTGAAGAATTTCCAATATATAATTGTAATATTTCCCCATTTTCTTTGATCATTGGGGGTTAGTTCAGTGATTTGCCCCATATGCTCTATATGGTGAAAAGTTTGTGGACATCTGACCATGAGATTCATATGTGCTCCTTTCTAACATCCCATTCCATGTATAGGCCCCATTTGCTCTTATAATAACCTCCACTCTTCTGGGAAGATGCTCCACTACATTTTGGAGTGTGCTTGTGGAGATTTCTGGAGATCCATTGAACCACAAAGGTGTTAGAAAAGTCAGGTACTGAGGTTTGGATTTATACAGCTATTTGGTTTGCTTATCTCCTTTAGTTTGCATTGGACACATTAATTATGATACGATTTGATGAATCAGATGTTTGAAACTCATTAGCCAGATTAGCCTTATGGCTCCAGTGACACGAGCAGCTGTGAGATTGGAGGAAGCATAAATTAGTGTTGATTCTCACTGAACTGTTCATTTCATGTTTGAATATTGGAACTAGACGTTCGGTCTCACCCAGATGAGGATGGTTCCTCTCAAGGTCTCTTTCTTATGAAAGTCTCATTATGTTTCTCACTGTCCCCACTGGCTTAATCATTAGGGATCAACTTAAAATTTATATCCGTAATCCAATCAGTTCTGTAAAGCTGCTTTGGGTCAATGTCTATTGATAAATGTGCCGTACAAATAAAATTGAATTAAATTAAACACTATATTGTGGTTGTTGTTATATAGTTAGTTACTAAACTTTACAAACTAATTATAAATCTAACTGAAAGTACAATGAATTTAATTCTATTTAAAAAAGTGACCTAAAAAAAAGTTTTTTAAAAAACACCTAGCTTTTAATGGTTTTCTAAAGGACACATGCATTTTTCTACGCAATAAACTAGTTCATTTGAACAAACAAATATATCAATGTACAAATGTTCCACTTTATTTTCACTAAAAAAATCATCACTTAGCATGAATAACAGCTTTACATACTCCCACCATCCGGACAGTTCATTTCTCCAAAGTATCAGCTGATACTGATACTTTGCCATTCCTCTTGTAAAACTCGCCAAAGATGTTCTTTACTAGTTGGAGATTTCTTTCTTGTAATCCAGTTCATCCCAGAGCAGTTCAAGAGGATTTAAGTGCGTTGACTGGGCAGGACATTCCATGATAGAGATCACTGCAGACGACTTTCTGCTCCCTAAATAACGCTTACAGAGCTCAGATGTACTGTACACTTTAGCTCGTTGTCTTGTTGTGCGGTGAAGTCGGTCCAGACCGAATATGGTGTTGCACACGGGCACTTGATTTATCCTAGGTACTTTTTTATTTATTTTTTAATTACAGGCATTCTCCTGACTTATGATGTGTTCTAAAGACCTCATCAAAAATGTATAATATTGCAAGTCCAGACATGGTCTAGACTACCCAGGAGTCTTAAAGAATGGTGATAAGTATGTGGTAGTGTACTAAAATTTGTTAATAATTAATTACTACAGTACATAATTTAACAAAACAGAGCGGTTTCCTCTACCGTAACGTATAAACTATACAGTTTGTATGTGGAAGAAAGAACGTGGTTGCCAGTTGGGGAGTGGAGGGCAGGGCATATGCTGCTACGTATGCCTGCCGCACAAAACTTACTTTGTTGTTGATTCACTATTGTCATCTTAAGATCGAAAAATCACAAGTCTAACCATCGTAACTTGGGGACCAAAGTTTCTAGTTTTTGTGTTTATTAAAATCGTGTTTTTATTCTTATATTCAGAATCAGAAAAATTGTGGTGCTTAGCACCATGGCTGCCATCCACTGTTTGGAGGAAGTATAAGCCCATGGTGAAGCATGGTGGAGGGGCTGCTGGGCAAGATAAAGAATCAGGAGAAAAAGCTAAAAGAAAAAGTTGTTTAAGCTGCTTAAAACTGCACATGCTCTTTCTTTTTTTCTTTCATTCTTTCTTTCTTTCTTTCTTGGGACTGTTTTTATTTTGTGTGTACTTTACCTTCTTGCTGGCCAGTGAGCTGCTCGGTGTGGACAGAGGGATGGACTGGATCCTGAACTTAGACCACTCCTCATTTAACAGGTCGGTCCTTTCCTCGATTTTACGTCTGTTTGACAAAAACAATGCCTGTGGTATGCGCGCGTGCACACACACACACACACACACACACACACACACACACACACACACACACACCACACACACATCTAATGATTAGGATTTCAGCAAGACAAACTATTACATGTCCAAGCCTCTCTCAGTTTATGCACTACATGAGCAGGTGATGACAGAGAAATAACAGCTAAGACATTCCAAGCACTGAAAGGTATTACAAGCTAAAGAGGGAAGCCAGATTTTTCCTAGACAGAGTAAATCCCTCTCTGAGGATCTTGACAGTAAGAGCTGCTGACTGTAGGTTTACTGTAAGTGTGTTTGTTGTATGTGTATATGTCTGTGTGTGAGAACGATTGCTTGCACTCGTCCTCACCTTCACCTCCTCGGCCTTGCGGAAGCGCTTTAGCTGCCTCAGCCTCATGTACTCAGACTTGACCCTCTTCCTCCACTTCATAAGGCTGCCCGGGATTTTTGTGGGACAAAAGCGAGCGTCGGACGCCTCCTCCATCTCCTCCATCGGCTACAACACCTTAAACACAGGAGAACATCAACACACAGTAATAAACTTGTTCTAAACGTTGTTGAAACGTTTTTAACACAAGTATAGAAAACAAACCACATGATGCGCACAATAAACCCTCTGAGGTCGACAAACGCACCGGCGCGATTTGTGCCATTTTTTCCTGATAACGCTGAAGCGAACTTAAATTACTCGGTCTTTATTGATTGTACAGATAAGAGCAACACATCGTTTGAATCTGTAAAGGGTTTACTTTAATTTGTATACACTCATAATAACAACAGAATGCTGAGCTTTTGTAAAATAAAGAAAACAGACAGGGGGCGCTCTCTTGTCTCAGTCATCTCTCTTCACAGACACGTACAGGAAATAAAACAAGCTGAATCCCAGTGAATACCTGCCTCACACACATAATAAATATATGAATATAAAGTATGAAATGTCTACTTTTAAATAAACCAATAATATTAATATTACGTGATGTCCAGTTACCAGTGAAAACAGGTAGAATCAATAGCAAATATTGATTTAAGTACAAACTTCTTTAACGTGAGTAAAAAAAAAGTGTAGCAGTACTTCAACTTTTACCACAGTATTTAAAAACATGAGTGAAGGATGTGTGTACTTTTGCCACATCTGCATTTATCAAGGTTAATATTGATGCTTCTGCTAGAGAAGAGCATGCAGGAGGTGCAGCTGTGGCTGCACTGAAGAGCGAATTGTGAAATTGTGTTTATTAGATTTCTTGCTTTTGTAATGACATTCATTCTCGCTGTATGAGATTCCTGTCTTCATTTATATATAGTATTGATGGTTTCTATAGCTGTGGTGTTATAATAAAGGTATTACGAGGTGGATTAACTCAGGTAGGACACCACTGAAGGCCTAGGTGTGAAATTCATGGCCTACCACCTGATTCCAAACTTAAATAATCTCAGGAAGCTCAGAAAATAAATCTGCGTGTTTCTGATAAATCGCAGAATTGCGGTAGTGTAACAATCCTCAGGTTTGTATTGTTGTAAAAAATTTGCGCATGAAATGATTTCAATGTGCAGGGCGAGTTTTCATTTACTGTTAGTTACTGTCTGGTCTGTTTTGTCGACAGGAGAAATGATTTCACGGACAGTACGGTTATTTCTAGATGTTTTTTTCACATGTACACAAAATCTTCCGGCCATCCCAAATATCGACATAGGAATTTAGAACAAATCCAGGTACAGATAAACATCCCAGAATTGTGTTACACCCCTATGGGGACTGTGTGTGTGTGTGTGTGTTTTCTTAGTTTTCACAGTAATTTGGCAGATGTTGAGTCATCTAACGGTGAGGCAGGGGTGAAAAAGATCCCAGCCGAAGCTTTTCCCGCACTTGCAGTGACTCACCATCACTGAAACACACACACACACACACACACACACACACACACACACACACACACACGGGCCTCACAAATCTCACACATGACTTAAAAGTTTGTCACCAAGCAGCATCCGTGATCTATAGCACGTGCTCTCGGTCGCCCCCTGCCGTCTGCAACAAAAAAAACAAAAAAAACAAAAAAAAAACAACAACCCGCAATCGACATTCAACCATTTTTAAAAGGATTTAAATCCCTTCCTCGTTTTTACGTCATTTCCGGAAAATGGACGGACGTTTGAAACGTTGTCACTGCTGAATCACGGTATTATTGTTTATTTATTTATTTTTTCATCTCACCTTAGAAATAAACGGTAAGAAGGAGAAGGGGTGGGGGCGCACGTGAACACGCGGTCCGCGGGACGGGCACGCGCCGCTCGCTTTGGAAGTGGGCGTGTCCACGCGCGCTGGCGTGAACGGAGCGGAGGCCGTGGGCAACGCAGAAGTGCGTAGGTCGCCGTTTTGCGCATTTCGCAGCCTTTTCGTGTCTCCGCTCAGGCGCCGCAAAAGTCGAATAAATATGGAAGGGTGAAAAAAAACTGTTTTTTTGTTCGGACGGCATAAAATATAAACACACACACACACACACACACAAGCTCGAGGCTTCCATACCGGAGGCGCGTGAATGAAGCACTCGCTGGCGTGCGGATGGAAGAAAAAAAAATGCGACTTCGTCAGCGCGACAACTCCGTCACACGGCGAACGTCGGGGCTCTGCAGCGCGAGACTGCGAGAGATCGTGGGAAGCACGCGGCGGAAACGACGCGTGTGCAGAGTCGCAGTTTTATACACGCACATATACACACACGCGCACGCACACCGTTACCTACCTTCACTCCAGCGACTCACGCGCTTAACTCCGCGTTCCCCCTCTCTCTCTCTCTCTCTCTCTCTCTCTCTCTCTCTCTCTCTCTCTACAAGGAAAAAAAACAGCAGCGAACGCGTCCCTGGTCCGTAAAAACGCAGACGGCTTGCGCACGGAAGCCTTCCGGTACCGCCGAGTGCGCGCGACAACTCATCGGGCCTCCGCGAGCGCTGCCGAGGCTCCGAGTTACACAATTCGGAGCTGCGCACTTCGCCTGACTCGGACCGAGCTCGGGGTGACGTGTTTATTAGCAGCGTCGTAGAGCGCGGAGGGATAAAAAACACCCCCTACAGTACCGAATACTACACAGCCTGATTAAATAATACTCAACACGATTAAATACTACACAGCCTGATTAAATAATACTCAACACGATTAAATACCACACAGCCTGATTAAATACTATTCATGAATAAATACTACACATGATTAAATAATACTCAACATGATTAAATACCACACAGCCTGATTAAATACTATTCATGAATAAATACACATGATAAAAATAACATATAAATACACAGCCTGATTAAATACTATTCATGAATAAATACTACACATGACTAAATAATACTCAACACGATTAAATACTACACACGATTAAATACTACACAGCCTGATTAAATACTATTCATGAATAAATACTACACATGATTAAATAATACTCAACATGATTAAATACCACACAGCCTGATTAAATACTATTCATGAATAAATACTACACATGACTAAATAATACTCAACACGATTAAATACTACACACGATTAAATACTACACAGCCTGATTAAATACTATTCATGAATAAATACTACACATGATTAAATAATACTCAACATGATTAAATACCACACAGCCTGATTAAATACTATTCATGAATAAATACTACACATGACTAAATAATACTCAACACGATTAAATACTACACATGATTAAATACTACTCAACACAATTAAATACTACACAGCCTGATTAAATACTATTCATGAATAAATACTACACATGATTAAATAATACTCAACATGATTAAATACCACACTGCCTGATTAAATACTATTCATGAATAAATACTACACATGATTAAATACTACACAGCCTAATTAAATACTATTCATGAATAAATACTACACATGATTAAATAATACTCAACACGATTAAATACTACACATGATTAAATACTACACATGATTAAATAATACTCAACACGATTAAATACTACACAGCCTGATTAAATACTATTCATGAATAAATACTACACATGATTAAATAATACTTAACATGATTAAATACTACACAGCCTAATTAAATACTATTCATGAATAAATACCACACATGATTAAATAATACTCAACAAGATTAAATACTACACATGATTAAATAATACTTAACACGATTAAATACTACACAGCCTGATTAAATACTATTCATGAATAAATACTACACATGATTAAATAATACTCAACATGATTAAATACTACACAGCCTGATTAAATACTATTCATGAATAAATACTACACATGATTGAATAATACTCAACACGATTAAATACTACACATGATAAAATACTACACATGATTAAATACTATTCACGATTAAATACTACTTAAACACAGCCTGATTGAATAATACTTAACACGACTAAATACTATTAATGAATAAATAATACTCAACACGAATAAATACTATTCACGATTAAATAATACTCAACACGAACAAACACTACACATGATTAAATAATACCCAACACGGTGAAATACTACAAATGAATAAATTATACTCAACACGATTAAATAGTATTCATGATCAAATAATACTCAACACGAATAAATACTACGCAGCCTGATTAAATACTATTCATGAATAAATTCTACACATGATTAAATAATACTCAAAATGATTAAATACCACACAGCCTGATTAAATACTATTCATGAATAAATACTACACATGATTCAATAATACTCAACATGATTAAATACTACACAGCCTGATTAAATACTATTCATGAATAAATACTACACACGATTAAATACTACACATGATTAAATACTACACATGATTAAATAATACTCAACACGATTAAATACTACACAGCCTGATTAAATACTATTCATGAATAAATACTACACATGATTAAATAATACTCAACATGATTAAATACCACACAGCCTGATTAAATACTATTCATGAATAAATACTACAAATGATTAAATAATACTCAACACGATTAAATACTACACAGCCTGATTAAATAATACTCAACACGAATAAATACTACACAGCCTGATTAAATACTATTCATGAATAAATTCTACACATGATTAAATAACACTCAACATGATTAAATACTACACATGATTAAATACTACACATGATTAAATAATACTCAACATGATTAAATACTATTCATGATTGAATAATACTCAACACGATTAAATACTATTCATGAATAAATCATACACATGATTAAATAATACTCAACATAATTAAATACTACACAGCCCGATTAAATAATACTCAACACGATTAAATACAATTTATGATTAAATACTATTTATGATTAAATACTATTCACGATTAAATACTACTTAAACACAGCCTGATTGAATAATACTTAACACGACTAAATACTATTAATGAATAAATAATACTCAACACGAATAAATACTATTCACGATTAAATAATACTCAACACGAACAAACACTACACATGATTAAATAATACCCAACACGGTGAAATACTACAAATGAATAAATTATACTCAACACGATTAAATAGTATTCATGATCAAATAATACTCAACACAAATAAACACTACACATGATTAAATAATACTCAACACGAATAAACACTACACATGATTAAATAATACTCAACAAGATTAAATACTACACATGATTAAATAATACTCAACATGATTAAATATTACACAGCATGATGAAATACTACACATGAATGAATACTAATGAATACATACTACAAAACATGATTAAATACTACACATGATTAAAAAATACTCAACATGATTAAATACTACACATGATTAAAAAATACCCAACATGATTAAATATTACACAACATGATGAAATACTGCACAATAATTAATAATACTCATGAACAAAAACTTCAAAACATGATTAAATACTACACATGATAAAATAATACATAACGTGAATAAATACTACACATAAATACTACACATGAATAAAAACTACAAAACATGATCAAATACTACACATGATAAAATAATACATAACATGATTAAATAATACCCAACGTGATGAAATATTACACAGCATGATGAAATACTACACATGAATAAATAATTCACATAAATAAAAACTACAAATCATAATTAGATATTATTCATGAATAAAAACATCAAAACATGATTAAATACTACACATGAATTAAAAACTACAAAACATGGTTAAATAATACACATGATTAAATAATACTCAACATGATTAAATATTACACAGCATGATATAATACTACACATGATTAAATACTACACATGAATAAAAACTACAAAACATGATTAAACACTACACATGATGAAATAATTTTCAACATCATTAAATACTACACATTATTGAATATTACGCAACATGATTAAATACTACACATAGTTAAATACTAGACAGCATGATTAAATTATACACAAATGAAAACTACTAAACTTTAAATACTACACATGATTAAATACTACTCAACTTAATGAAAAATGACACAGCATGATGAAATATTACACATTATTGAATACTACACATTAATAAAAACTAAAAAAAGTATAGATAATACTCAACATGATTAAATATTACACACCATGATGAAATACTAAATACTACACATGAATAAAAACTTCACAACATAATTAAATACTACTTAAAATTATTAAATATTTCACAGCATGATAGAATACTACACATGATTAAATATTACACATGAATAAAAATTACAAAACATGATTAAATACTACACATAAATAAACACTACACATTAATAAACGCTACCCAGTGATTACATACTGCACATGATTATTACTACTCAACATGATTAAATATTACACAGTATGATTAAATACTACACATGAATAAACACTACACACAATTAAATACTACTCAACATGATTAAATACTACACAACACGATTAAACAATGCCTAACATCATTAAATACTACATGATTAAATGGCAGATGATTAAATAGTACAAAACATGGTTAAATACTGCACAGCTGTTATAAATACTGCACAACATGATAAAAAAAGTACACAGTCTGATTAAATACCAAACAGCTGGATTAAATACTACACAACATAATTAAATACTACACATCATGATTAAATACTGCGCAACATGATTAATTACTGCATAGCTCAAGCATAATACTGCACAACATGAATCAATACTGCCCAGCTGGTATAAATAAGGCACAACATGATTAAATACTACACATGAATGAAAACTACAAAACATTAAAGTACTACACATGATTAAATACTACTTAACATGATTAAATATTACACAATGTGATTAAATACTACACAGCCAAATACTATGCAACATGATTAAACAATGCATAACAGGATCAAATACTACATGAGTAAATGGCAGATACTTAAATAGTACAGAGCACGATTAAATACGGCACAGCATGATTAAAAGCTACACAACATGATAATACATAACCTGATAGAAAACAACAAAACCTGATAAAATACTACACAGCCCCATTCTATACTACACAACCTAATAAAACACAGCACAAACTAATAAAATAAAACATAGCATCATAAAATACAACATAACCTAAAAAAACACTACCCAACTTGATTCAATAATACACAACCTGATTCAATAATACAAAACCTAATACAATAGAAAACAACCTGATCAAATACAACACAACCTGATTCAATACTAAACAACCGGATAAAATACTACACAACTAGGGCTGCAACAAACGAATATAATAATAATAAATTAATCAGGCAATTGATCGATAAACAACATAAATACGGCACAACATGATTTAATACTACATAAATGAAAACTACAAAACATTAAAAATACTACACATGATTAAATACTACTCAACATGATTAAATATTACACAATAGGATTAAATACTACACATGGTTAAATACTACACAGCATAATTCAATTATAATTCTAAATAATTATAATTAAATGCTTCACAACTATTTTATACATGATACATTTTGATTAAACACCCCACCACTTTCTTATATACTACACAGTATGATGCTATACAGCTTTAGTAAATACTCAACAGAAAGTTGGTAAAACACTACACAGCAGTCTCATTTAGTATTTCACAACCTGATAAAATGCAACACAACCAGAACAAATACTACATAACCTGATAGAAAACAACAAAACCTAATAAAATACTACACAGCCCCATTCTATACTACACAACCTAATAAAACCCAACACAAACTAATACATTAAAAGATGTATGCCTCATAAAATACAACATAACCTAACAAAACACTACCTAAACTGGTAAAATACTACACAACCTGATTCAATACTACACAACCGAATAAAATACTACACAACTGGCTAAAATACTACACAAACCGATAAAATACAACACAACCAACGCTGCAACAAACAAATATTTTAATAATTGAAAAAATCGGAAATTAAACTGATTTTTTTAAAGAAAAAGAAAGAAAGAAAACAAAAACCTATATATTTTTTACATTTGATGTTTTGCCTATTATAACTATATAAAACCCTACTGTGTATTTGTGTATAAAAAGTGTTCCTGAAAAATGCAAAAGCCACATATTGAGTTTAAATTTAGTCTAATTTAATCTTTAATTTAGACATTTTAAAGCTTATAGTAGCCGCTTGTTCAGAAGTGCATAAGGGATTTCTCTTTTGAACAAATTGCCAGTGCTGAGTTGTTGATTTTTGCAAAAAGAAAACCCAAAAAAACCCCAGAAAAAAAACAGCATTTGAGTATGCAAGGTGAAACATTTTGTGTAAATCAACGTTTGTATTGTATTTTGCAGATGGCAAGTTGACAACCATACTTAAAAAAATCTATATGAAATTATCTATATCTATTATCTATATAAAACTATCATTTTTACAATTTTTGTTAAAAAAATGCAGACATTTTGTTCAGTGAAGATATAAGCATCTATAATATCCAATTTTTTTAAAATCTTGTATAATAATGAAATGATATATGCAAAAATGAAACATACAAACATTAAAAACAAGCATTTAAGCGCAGTAAATCACGTTTGAAAACAGCTGTTACTTTTGTAGCGGACAAATGCTATAAAAAGAGAATGGAACCGAGAAACAAAGCTAACATGCTTAATTAATAAGTTTCAAACAAGCAGGGCTGCTGGTTAACCCTGTATTGTCCAACATTGTTTTTAGCAGCCCAACTAATCGATAACGGAATTCTTTGTCAGAATTAATTTCATTATTGATTATTATCAATTTTAACCTCAACCTCATTAAATACAACACAATCATTTTTTAAAATGTTTTTTAAGTTTACAAGTACACTCTTGCTTTAAGTTCTCTTTTTGCCCATTGTGATGTATAACATATTATTTACTGGTTGACACTGTTTTGTGTTTTGTGTGTCTGTCCTGCACTGTCTTGTATTTTCTGTTTGCACACGATGCACTTTGTGGCGAGGAAAATGACTTCACTAGAAACGTTGTCTCATTTAATGGTGTACTGCGTCAGCTATATATCGTTAAAATTACACTAAAAACTTCTAGAATTCACAACTTAATATACTACACACCCTCATAAAATACTACACAACCTGTTAAAATACTACACAACCCGATTAAAGACCACACAACCTAAATCAATACCACACAACCCGATAAAATACTAAACAAACCAATTAAACAACCGCACGACCTCATTCAATACCACACAACCCCATAAAATACAGCACAACCTAATAAAATACTACACAACCTGGTAAAATACAACAAAACCAAATAAACAGCACAACTTAATAAAATACTACACAACATTATTCAATGCTACAAAATCCGATAAAATACACCACAACCAAATGAAACATAACACAATTAAAAAAAATACTACACAACCTAATCAAACCCAACACATCCTCTTAAAATACTATACAACATACAAAACATATAATATACCATAAAACCTTATTCAGTACTACACAACCTCATCCAATAGTAAACAAACTCAAATACAAAATAATCTGTTTAAATACTATACATCAATCAATACTACACAATACAACAAAATATTACAACCTAATAAAACTCAACACGCTGTAATTTATTAGTATTATTATTATTATTATTGTTGTTGTTGTTGTTAGTATAAGGAGTATTTTAATATGTGAATAAAAAATATGTGAAATATGAATGTTTATGCATCATCACTGCTGAGATCTGGATCGTAAGATTGCCTGGGTTTACCAGCTACAGTTTCCATTCCCACACTTACTGTACTCGGTACTCAGACAACCGAACAACAATCACACATTGTCTCAAAGCAGCTTTACACAGATACGGTTATATAAAAGAATGTGTAATTTTAATGAGAAGAGATGCATCAGTTCCCTACTGCACCTAAAGCAAACATCTTATGACGTCACAATAGGTTCTGATTACAGAGGTTTAAATGTACCTTGCATGCCAATCTGTTAACACACTATTTACTGCCCCGAGTGCTCCTAAATGCACTATCTAGTGGACTGCAATATAGAATAGGACACTTCTAAGCTTTTTCCCCTGTTTTTTTTTCGCTTGTGCATGTTTTTGGCATGTACTTTTTACTCCCTCGCTTGAGATAGGGGCCTGTGTTAGATGCAAACATTCACACGTTTATTTACTGATTCGAAAAAAAATGATCTTCCACTTTGTTAGGAACACTTATACGAATGCACTTGTACACTTGCACAATAAAAAAATTAGATACAAGACAAGATCCCATCAGAATAAAGATACAATTTTCCAGCCTCATTTCCAGAGTTGTTGGTACCAGGTGGCTGGTTTGGGCTTTTCAGAAATCTCTTTGGATTTTTTTTTACACACAGTAGAGGTGTGAATACTCTTGAATAGTTTACAAGAAAATGGTGCAAAAAACGAAAAACGTGCAACTATGTGGGCTTGGTGATGAGACGGCTACCTTATTCCTGTAGGTTTGAGCTTGCTTACTATGTCAACTCAAAAATCATGGTGAGCAGAAAGGTAAAGTACAACAGTATCAGTTTTGAGGTGGATAAGCTACATCTGCGATAAACCCCACATTCCTCACCTGTCAGTCAAGAATCTAAAAGTGGGTTTTAAAAGTAAACATTAGGACCGTACCTTCGTTGAGTTAGTAGGCCTAAAAAGAGAATTGATTGTGGATAAAAAGTTAGAAAAACTTTCATTCTGCATGTTGTGGTGTGCAGGTTTTCTCCACCAGGTGGCAGCATTATGTCACTTTTGTAGCTCGCCGCCTCCCCTATGCTCTAAAGTTCTGTGTTCATAATCACTTCTCATCACTTCATTTCATCGATCATTCAGAGGAAAACTGGTGACTCAAACGATTTGGAAAGACAGAATGTGCAATCATAATTCCAAAAATATTGGGACATTGTGTAAAATGTAAATAAAAACTCAATACAATCATTTGCTAATTAAACAACATGATTTTAACTTGTAAACAGTCCTGGACTGTCATTTTTTTATTTCATGATGCAACAAATGTTTTCAGTTGGTGAAAGGTCTGGACTGCAGGCAGGCCAGTTCAGCACCCAGACTTTTCTACAATAAAGACATGCTATTGTAATATATACAGTATGTGATTTAGCATTATCTTGCTGAAATATGCAAGGCCTTCCATTAAAAACGTGTTGTCAGGACGGTCAAGTAAAAACCGCATAACCCTTTCAGCATAGGTGGTGCCTTTCTAGATGTGCAAACTGCTTATTCCATAGGCACTTATTTACAACCATACCATCAGAAATGCAGGCTTTTAAACACTGCCAGATGGTCCCTCTCCTCTTTAGTCCAGAGAACTTTGCATCCATGCTTTCGAAAAAGAATTTCACGTTTTCATTTGTCTGATTATTGATCAAAGTTTTTCACTTTGCCTCAGTCCATATAAAAAGAGCTTTGGACCAGAGAAGACGGTGGCGCTTCTGGATCATGCTAACTCTCTTCTTTGCATGATAGACCTTTGAACTGCATTTGTGGATGACATGCATTTAATGCAGTGCCGGCTGAGTGCCCGAAAACCACGGGCATCCAGTATTGATTTTTACCAGTGCACCTCTAGCTGAGGAACATTATTCTGAAATGGTTCCACAATTTGTACACAGTTTTTTTGCAGATAGTTGAACCTCATATTTACTTCTGAGATATTCTGCCTCTCTAAAATACCCTTTTCATACCCAATCATTACTTACTGGTTTCCAATTAATCTAATTAGTTTTATTACTTTATTAGTATTTTCAGCTGTGTGTTTCCCCATCCCAAATGTTTTTGAGATGTGTTGCAGCCATCAAATTCAAAATTAACTTTTTTTTTTTTATCTTTTGTTTATTTAATATAAAATATAGGTTTATGTAATATGCAAATTATTGCATTCTGTTTTTATTCACATTAAAAACCTCACCCATCTCTTATGGAAATGGAGTTGCAAAATACAGCCATTAACAATTATTTGTTATCTAAAATGGCTCTTCAGTTGTCCCATTGTGCGAACTCACTAAGGTCCTACATAGAATCCTTACCTTAGAACATGTAATGTGATACTCTAAGCGGTGTACAATAGGATCACTTGATGCTCATGATCATGTTATGCATGGAAATTGAAAATGATGTCATTTGAATAATGTGTAAGAAAAACACATATACTTCATGGGGAAAATAAAATCCATGTAAAACTCAGCATTGGGGAAAAAAGTGTGAAATGTAACACATCTGTAAAATATAACATGGCATCAGGATTATGGCCAATATTTACATTATCCATCATCCCTGCACTTGTCACTGATCATTCACACCTGTACCTTATCTTAGTTTGCAAATTACAGCTTGTCTCACATTTGTCTTCCCATGATGGTTACTATGGACAATGTCCATGTCTTCTTTTTGTTTTAATCATGAATGTCCCAAAGGTCCCAAAACTATTCCAGCGTGACAATGCCAGCTCTAGATAAGTTGGCTTCCAAACTGTGACCTCAACCCTATTGAATACTTTTGAGATGCATTGGAATGCTGATGGCACCCCAGGCCTCCTCACCTCACCTACATCAGTACCTGACTTTGCTAACACCCTTGTAGCTGAAGGAGCACAAATCTCCACAAGTACACTCCAAAATCTAGTGGAACATCCAACAGAAAAGTGGAGATTATTAGATCATTAAATGAAGACTTAATGTGGAATATCTTTCTTGGTTGTGCTACAGTTACAGGAGAGATTCATTGGGCATTGGGCCAATTATTTTGTTTCAGTCGCCTGACCCAAGTATTTTTAAGGCTGCTTCCCATGAGCCAGGTGTATTTCACATACCAGCTCGTCCTGGAGACATACTCAGCATCTGGCTCTCCTTCTGATTTCATTCTTCCACCAGGTTTGATTGTCAGCATCCCACTCATATTTGAGGCAAATTGCTATAGTATAAGAGCAGATTATTTAGTGACCATGTTGTGTCATTAATCATTCCAGCTGCTCAATGGTCCTTGGTCTTTTTCATCATATTTTTCATTTCATAATGCACCAAATGTTTTCAATTGGTGTACAGCATCTAGACTCTTCTACTATGACGCTATGATGTTGTAATAGATGCAGTATGCAATTCATCATTGTCTTGCTGTAAAAACACATGGCCTTTTTTATTATTTAGTGATAGATAGATAGATAGATAGATAGATAGATAGATAGATAGATAGATAGATAGATAGATAGATAGATAGATAAATATATATGTTCGTATAACAGCACACCCACTAATGGTTAATAAACCATTAGTTTTTACCCACAGTAATATACTAGTGATGTTACTGGTTAATAAACCATTAGGTTTTACCCACAGTAATATACTAGTGATGTTACTTTATTATAATTAGTTTAGTAGAGAATGCTAAATCATGAATGTTCCATGAGTGACCCTCTGTATACCCTAATTTGTTCTCTGCTGGTTTTGCCTAAATGGAATTTTACAGATCTTTCGTAAACCATCAACAAGGTGATTTTTAATAAATGTAATTTTGATGAAGAATAGGCTATGCTCCAAATGTGAAAAGTCTTGATTTTTTCTTGAGATCTCCTCGATATGTCCAATGTGAAATACAAAGCATTTGCTGTGTGGGCTCTTCTCAAGAACACTTTAACGCTTTGATACAGAAGCAACTTTAGCTTTCTTCATCTAAACAGCATACTGGCAAACACCAGGCGAGCAGGTCTCAAACCTAGGTCATGTCTAAGAATTATTTTATACGCAATTATATTACATATTTACCTTTATGGCATTTTGGAAGACCCCCTATCCAGATTAACTTGCACCTATCTACTTCATACAACTGAGTAGTTAAATGTTTAGGGGTCTTGCTCAAGGACTCAGCAATGGTAATTCAGTTGGATTCAAACCTTCCGATCGGAAACCCAACATCTTAACTGCTTAGCTACCACCAAAGTACTACTATTAGTCTGTTTGCCAAATCTGAATCAAAGCTAAATCAATACTGTTGGTTTTTTTGTTTGGTATTTGTTTGGCTTTAAATTATATATAATTGCACAGACCAAGAAGGGGACAAAAAAAGGGTGTAAAGGGATTATAAAAAAAAAAGATCTGGGAAAAATAAATGAAATAAACCTTTAATGCTTATTGGTTCCTCTGTGCTTTGTTTCAGATTGTGCCTCATGTCTCTGGTTAGCAGCTGGGGTTAAAAAAATAGTTCCAACCTAAAACACATGGCACGTTTGGTTTACTTGCAGCAGCCAAGTCGATTCAGAGACGAATCCCTTTTGTAATTGCTTTAGAACTGCACTTAGTTGTTTTGGTCCGCACCTGAGTATGGTTAATGTGTTCTCACCTGACTAAAGAAATGCACAGAAGGTAGAATACACCAGAATGCTTTATTCAAACAGATTATTTTACCTTCACATCCAAGTCAAATTTCAAATTGAAGCTGCTTGAATCAAGTCAAATCAAGTCACGTTGTTCTTTTTTGTCACTTGCTCCCAACAAGTGCAGAATGCAGTAGAATCAAGTCAATCTCAAATCATGAATAAGTCTACAATCTATGTTTCAATCCTTCCACCCAC
Organism: Silurus lanzhouensis; assembly: GCA_039877035.1. Lineage (NCBI taxonomy): Eukaryota > Metazoa > Chordata > Actinopteri > Siluriformes > Siluridae > Silurus > Silurus lanzhouensis. The sequence continues at coordinate 101,004 of JBCEWE010000570.1, forward strand.
TGTGCTGCACGTGGCTACTGATCAGGAGGACATGATATCAAATCCTAAGACCATCAGAATCCTAGAAATGCCAATGTTGGTTCCTGAGGCAAGAACTTTTACTATAAACCACTAAGCAACTGAGTACATATAGATGTAAAAGCAATACAGAGTGTGTAGAAAAATAGTTTTATATATTTCCAGTATGCCTTCAAACCTCTCCTGGAACCGTTCCCAATGGTTTCCCATCATTCCGAACGGCCATACGCGCTGCATAAACAACATCATGTTTCCATTTTCTGTAGCTTTCAGAAGGAGTGTGTGGGTTTGAGCGATGGGAAAATGATTTTAATCACAACTGCCTTGCTGTATAAATAGAAGATTTAATAAATTGGCTCCTCCGAGTATTTATTTGCAGATCTGTTGTGCAGATATTTATTTTGGACAGGAGTAGACCTTTGTGTGGACTTTACATTATGCAATTTTTGGGAATTGTGGATCAAACCTTGGGAGGTTTCTGTGGAAATCTTGGCTAGTTCTGTGCATGCAGGTGTTTTCGGGTCTTGGTGGGGGGGGATTAGACTCAGAGCTTGATGATGGACGGAGGTTTGAACAGCTAATGAATCTCAAAGGCTTCTCTGTGATTTATGTCAAGTTTATCCTGGATGTTACAACAAGAGCAAGTGTAATCAGGCAGATAAGGCATAAGACGAAGAGCTTATCTTTCAGATGTTTGGTGTTTTGCGTAATGTAAACCAAGTATGTTGGCTTTGGCTGCTGAGATGGAGGATAATCTGTTAGGGCCCAAGCTAAGATATCCCTGCTCAGGCTCATGTGATATCTTTAGACTTTAGAAAAACCACAACTACATATTAAGAGAGTGCATTCAAGCCAGAAATAAAACCATAATTAGTGTCTCTACAATCTACCATACAGTACCCTCTGTACTTGGCAGTAGAATCAAAACCCTGACACATTATCTTGTTTTCAAATCGCATTAAACCTCATGCTTTGGTCTCTGTAACTCAATCTTCCATCGCATCTAGAAACAAAGCAGTGCTCGAACAAGAAGAAAAAAAAAGCATCCCGGATGAAATGTGGAAATCATTTGGCCGACATCAATACACAGGGCCCGAGCCCAGTAGAGGGAGAGCAAAGGGAATTGCTCTATGACGTATATGTCAGTGTGTGTGTGGCTTTTATTTGAGACCTTGCCCCCGAGGGAAACAACTTTTTGCTTCTTCTTGCACCATCGGCACCATGCTGTGTGTGGGTGCCAGACTTGTGCTGTACATGCGTCAATGGGGGGCCTCGCACTAAACATGCGTCAATAACAAAACGAGATGTTCCTCAAAGGGGGGAGGCTCTTCTCTTTGTCTTTTTTCTTTTCGAAACAAATGTGGCGTTCTTCTTCCAGAACCCCCAGCGTGGTCCCATCAGGTTGGAGTAGACTCTCTCTTTTTCTCTCTCTCAGGATTATTACATAACATTCCACCTAAGTGTGTGCGAAAAGTATTTCAAGCCATTACAATCACAGAACAATGCTTGAGATACCATCCTACCATCCTGAATCTGAATTCTGGAAATCTTTAATAATTTTTTAAGCCATGTATTTTTTTTTTGTTGTTGTTCTTGTTGCTGATATACCAGTTACATTTCTGCACCAGTATCCAAAATGCTTTAAAGAATTCTCTTAAGGAGTACTCAAGCGCTTCCTCCCAACCAATCTCTATTCACTACATCTGTAGATCATACATGATTACCGCAGGCAAGAATTTTGGAACATTTCCCTGTTCTGACCAAAGACCGAGGTCTAAGTGCGAAATACACGTTTTCATTTATGGCATTGGGCAAACATCCTGTATCCAGAGCGACTTACTTAAGTCCTTCTAAAGTCTCTATCAAGAAATATATCCTCATACCGGTTCACAAGGTCAGAAACACACAAATCGGCATAAGAACATTCTTTTATAATTTCCTATTTAAAAGTAAAACCACTACCAGGTAATGTCTGTAACAAAGAAATAGGATGTTTGTATGTAGTTGAGCCAGGATGCGACGGTGTATATGACCATGTACTATGTTGAATTTAATGCATTGATAATTTCTAAGAGAAACACAGCCATGGTGTCAATGTCCATAGTCAGATATCATAATCAAGAAAACTTACATGTGCCTAAAGACAGAAGTAACTAGAAATATAGTGAGACCAGAGGTTAAACAAGACCAAAAACAGAATACAACAAAAATGTGTACACAAAGCACAATTACACTGGACACAATTACAATCGCATTACCTTTAAACAGGGCCCAACAGTGGTAGGTTGGAAGTGCTGGGCCTTGAACCCCTGACCTTCTGACCTATTCTACTAGTTACAGGAGTAGAATAAGTTTTTGCATCTAAGATTCAATTCAAACGAGCCTGGTTTGAAAATCCGTTCAAAATTCCTTCAATTGAAGGTACATAACATTTGTATTTCACATACAAAATTTCAAACAACTGCCAAAACATCCAATGACTACAAGACACTTTCTGGTCTCATCCCCCAATACATCAGTAATCATCTATTTATATCCCCCTATTAAATTGCTTAGGTGTTCTGATCAGCTACTTTAGAAAGTTTTTTGTTTTTTCTATAAAATCTAAGACTATTCTAGTTTTTTTTGTTGAAAATGTCAAATCAGCACTCTTGAAAATCTTTTCTTTGTGTTTTCTGGCCTCAAACCTCTCAGGACATTTCTTAGTTCTTACTTTTATACTTCACTGTGGCTTTTCTGTTGTTCACTGTAAACGGATCTTGCCCTCTATAAACAAGATTTCATCCTTGTTCTGAGATTGTTGTTGCCATTTTTGATGACAGTTTTTTTTTCATTTCTCCCATCTTTGGCAATTTGTCCTTGAACGCCTGTATCATAGATCATTGGGTTTTTGTTTTTGCTGCACCATAATCAAAACTGTTGATTTTACTATTCCCAACATCCGCATTATGGCTCTGGGTCGAATTGCCTTGTTTAAATATTGAAGCTGCAAGCAAAACCGAATCTCATACTTTCTACAATAAAGAGAGAGAGAGAGAGAGAGAGCGAGAGAGAGAGAGAGAGAGAGGGTAGGAGAGAGAGAGAGAGAAAAAGAGAGAGACAGAGAGAGAGAGAGAGTTAGATTTCTGTATTAATACACTGCTTAATGTCAATCTTGTTATTGCTATAACCAGAGTAAAATCATTATGTGTAAAATCACAAAATAATGAATAATTAACAAAGAATTTTGGTTGTTTTGATTAATATGGATGATGAAATACCATTACTATACAATTTCAGTTATTACTTATTACAACAAAATGCTATTTAAGTGCATTATGAGATGAGATGATAAAATTTTACAGGACATCTGGCATTAAAGTCCATACAAATTTGCATGATTGGTAAAAAAAGCTTTCTTATCATTTTGTCCTCCAGTCAAGACAGAAACAGCTGGAAAACATTGTATACCATTAGTACAGCAAGTGATACCTCGGTGCTCGTTGGCTGCGGAACTCGTCAAAATTCGGTACGACTAAAAAAATGTTTCGCCACTCGTCACTTCGACACCGACTCTCACGATGAAACTCATGATCGCTTCAGTCTTGTGGTAAAACAGGTGCATGAAGAGCCTCATGTTAGCTCACAAACAGTGCCATAGAGTGCCATCCAAAGTCTAAATCATAAGCCTTAAAGTGATGAAAAATACCTTTACACATTTATTCATTGTATTCCTCTTTATTCCTTATACAGTACAGTACTGCATAAAAAAAAAATTGTTCAGTACTCATCAGTTTTAGCACTCTTTAAGAGTTATGAAACGTATTACCGAAGTAACACGGTATATAATTTGTATACTGATGTGTATAAATTCCTTAGACATGAAAGAAAAGACCATTGGGTGAACTCTAAGCCTCATCTTATTCCTGAATGGTTTAAAGTGTACAGTTGCTCCAGAAATACTCTCCTTGTGAACTTTTGAAATCCATAGTGAACTTTTGTCACCAAAAGTTTTGTAAAGATTTTTTTTGGAAAACACTTGTGAGGTAAAACCTTTAAATATGTATCCTGGTGTAGAGCATGGTGGAGGTAGTGCGAGACACAAAAGAGTGTCGTTGTCTCAAAGTCTTAAAGAGAGAAAGGTTTGCAATTATTTATCTAAAAGAGAACAAAATACAAAGCGGTGGAAGACATGGAAGCTTGCGTTCGAGGTTTTCTATAATGTAATGTTCTGTTACATAACATTTCTCTCAGTTACGTTGATTGAACAATGTTGCGACCTGACGCTGGCAGTTAGTATTTATCAGTTACGTATTTACCAATCCACCAGTAGATCATTCTCAGCATATCAATGACATTGTCTGGAAAGAACCGGTTTTTCAATGGCTCTCAGCTTCCCAAAATTTCCTCACAAAATATAAAAGTGTGGTGAAGGCAGACTGTTGATGAGGAAACTCGATCACACTGTAGAGCACACCAGGGAAAATGTCATTATTGCAACAGAGTAACACACAAACCGGGTCTTGTGCTTTGAAAAGATTTCAAATTGTTTGAATGATGATGGTGTTTTGGGGATAAGTTGGATTTTAAAACAAAGTATGTCTGAAAGAAAATAAATGACCGCTACCAGCAAGATGTATTGAAGAATATTCAAGATGTTTCACATTCTTTTTTTCTTTTGTTTCATAAATCTAAAACCTTCAGTTCAAATTTATTTTATGAAAACAAAAACAGTGTGTTCTGAGTCTTTCAGAAACACAAACTAAAAATAACCTTGTACATTGAATCTAGTTATGAATTCAAATGTATTGTTTGGAAATTCTAAACCACTGTTTCTTGATAAGCATACATCCATATTGATTAATCTTTTGGCTCAGATTGACAATAGCTACTTCACACCCATCTATTAGTTCTCAGAATTACTGACCTTCTCCAATTGAAGGCCCCCTCTTTTCACCTGTAGGAGCAAGAACGTGCTAGAAGCCCACTTGTAAGACAGTTCTGAACCCATGTATTCTTATTTACCACTTTTTAGTTCTTAAGCTCTCTGCTATCCTGTGAAAGCTATTAATCAGGTGGGTTGAAGGCTAACACTTTCCTTCTGAGTCATGTGAAGCATTTATCAACTACATCCTTCAATCAGACTGCACTACAGACTTGGACCAAAGCCCTATCTACATTCTTCCTCTTTTTGTAGGCAGTGGTGGCTCAACAGTTAGGATTCTGGTTACTTTTCAGAAGGTCAGGAGTTCAAATCACAGCACCACCAAGCTGTTGGGGCCTTGAGAAAAGCTCTTACCTTTCTGCTCAATGCTGTATTATGGCTTACCCTGTGCTCTGACCCTAATGTCCTCGCAAGATGAGATATGTGAAGAAAAGAATTTCACTGAGCTTAACGTACAGTATATGTAACATGTGTGGTGGTATCAGAAAGTTTCGAGAAGAGCTCTGTTTCCAAGAAAATACTTTATTTATCTATGTTTACACACTATCGCCTTCACAATAGCCCCCTTGAAGAGCAATTCAGGACTCCCAGCATTCCTGCCACTTCTGTATTGTGTCCTGGAAGTCTTCTTTTCGAAGCATGTCAAACAGATTTGCCCAGTTTCATGCAAAATTTGATGTTTGCTCTATGTTCTATTTTGCTGTCCGTGATGAAATCACAGACGTGATAATGCATGTGGTCAGAATAGCACCATTAGTCTTGAAAGTTTTTGATGCCAGTTTATATGAGCTTGCAGGGTAAAGAGTAAAGACATCCCTTTCACACAGAAAGCTTAGTTGCTCTCTTGATTGTTGGCTACGGATCCCCACAGTTAAGAACTTCCACTTCCACTAAAATAAGGTGAATACTTTTCTGTTGTTCCACTTTTCTTTGGTGGGACAAAAGACCGAGGATTTGTAATCACTCAGGTTTAAAAGCTGCGAAAATATGTCTGGGTATCATGGAAATCTAAAAGAAGAAGTTTCCCCACACTGGAAATTTCATCAATGCCTTGGTTCTTCAAGAAAATATTAGTGGAAAACAAGAGGAACAGCTTTGTACAGTGCAAAGTTGTAAAATGAAGCTGTGAAGATCATCAGAATGATCACGCAGGAACGTTTTCCCCTTTGATGGACATTAGATTTTACGTCAAGTTGCTTTCGTTACTCTCAAAAAAAAAAAAGTAACGCAGCGACCTCGAAAGCAACCCAGTGGTGCTTTTCCACATACCTTCAGAAACTACTTTGTCCTTTCACTGAACCTTCGCCAGAGCGTTTTTATGAAGCAGGTGCTGACCTTAATGCTGTGACATTCCAGTCAAAATAAGCCACTTCACTGTGGGTTTGAGGTTAGTACGACTGGTTCAGTAGGAGCAGCCGAGTGTTGGCTTTGTAGGAGATCTAAGAGAGGGAAAAGAACAAGAAAACAGAGAGACAAACAATGATAGAATATGAGTGGTATTGAGTCATGACAGACAGAGGAACAGAATGAGAAGTGAAAGAGAGAAAAAGAGAGAGAGAGAACAAGTGTGAGCGAGAGAGGTGGTCTACATAACAGCAGCCCGCCTATCTGTGGCTTCTGTCCCATTGTGTGTGAGTCCACCACCCCTTTAAGGAAATGAGCACATCCTGTTATTTTATTCGAGTCTTCCTGCATAAAGGTTTATACATGAGATCAGTGTTCACTGAGACAAGCACAGAGCTCGCAGTGGACTAAAGGACCATGTCTCCTCACGTGTCCTCACCTCGAATAAGGCCAACATGGAGCCCCACTTTTTGGGGTAAGTACTACCAATGCACCGCTTCCTGCCTTCGGATATTTTTATATAACAGGATACAAATTCTTTATACAATCAAAAAGCTTTGGATTTAATATATACTAAAAATCTGGATATATTTGATATAAAGGTACCAAGCTGATTTTTAGTAGATTAAGAGAAATACCACATTTTTATCACCTCGATGAAAACGTAGGCGTTTATACAACCGATCCTTGAGAAGGATTGAAGATTGTGAAAGTTGTGGTTATAAAATCAACTTTGTGTGTGTGTGTGTGTGTGTGTGTGTGTGTGTGTGTGTGTGTGTGTGTGTGTTAAGATTAAATGGCGCCATCAGCACATTTTCTCAGTAGCTAAATTCACGGCCCTTAGGTTAGAGTCTCCATATTTCCTCCTGGTGGAAGAACATTGAATTGCGCAAAAAAAAAACATTATTGGTCAATTATTATTATTTTTTGTTAAAACACGAATTCTTTGTTTATTTACTCCACCAGATTACAAGCTTAATAGGGGCCGGATCTATCTTGGAGCCATATAATTCAATGAAATGTACTTTCACAAGGTGAAAGATACATACTATAGGTAGAAAATCTGTCTCAGTGATTGTATGGTACAGTTTAAAACGATTATTCCTGGGCATGGGTCCCATTTTGGGAATTTTTTTTGGTCTATTTGCCTGTTTTCTTTACATGCAGGTCTATATTCCGGTACCAAAATAATGGAGCCAAAATAACTCAAAACTAATGACAAATCTTTTTTTTACTAGTAACTGATTCTAACTCATGCAACTTGCACAGAATCAGGAGACACATGATGTTTTGTTTTCTTCTTTATATCCAGATATTGTAGAAACTCAAAAAAAGGCAGATCAGGAAATGAGCCAGTGGAACAGGACAAAGAGAGGATGTACTCCTGCTATCACTAGTTATCTCTCTTCTCCTACCTTCCTTTGTGAGATGATTATAAGTGCGAAAAATGTGTGTGTCCAAGCATCCCTGAAGTCCTTTCTAAAGTAATCAGGAGGAGATTTTTTCACCTCAGCTTTGAGTGCAGGGAAAAAAAAAAAAACCAGGAAAGGATCTGACAAAATTCACAGGACACCAAATAAAACAGTGTACATTATAGTACATAGATAGATTGTCTTTAGTTTATCCAATAAAAGAGACATTATGGGTTCTCTGGTGGTCCCCTGAAAATTTATATGAGATCAGAAAGTATTAAACGTTTGAAGAAACCAGTTTAAGAGATCGGTTTTTATTGCATTATTACATTATCGGGTGATTCAGTGCATATGTCCGTGTTCATATATCCTGTGTTTTCTCTCTCGCAGGCGCCTGTGTGGTTTTGATGTTTGCTCGGGTGCAGGCGCTCGTTCCGAGTGAAGCCACTCCTCCGAAGCGCTCAGAAGAACAACGTGGTAAGGTCTATCTGTCTGTCTGTCTGTCTGTCTGTCTGTCTGTCTGTCTGTCTGTGAGGAACGTTCCATTTAAGCCCCAGCCTTAGAGAACAAATTTCAAGGATTGGAACCTGCATTTATTTTTCAACCTTCTCCCCTGCTACATTTATACACGTATCCCAGAGTTCAACAAATGCCTGAAAAGATTCGGCATAGAAAGATTTGTCAGTACACCTGAACCATCCTAGTTTCACACGCTAAATGCTCACAGGAATGACTGCTGTGGGCTGGGAACCACTACGACCGGGATCGTCACTAAAGGAAGTACGGCCACCTTTAAAACATTGACACCATTTAAACGCCTTACTGCGGCTGAGAGTCTCATCACCGTACTGTGCTCGAAGTCTTCTGTAGATATCTGGGGGTTTTACTCCTTGGATCCTGAGAAACATTATCACACTGTTGTCTGCTATATATTTATCTATTTAATACTCATGCTGTCTATATTGTCTCACATTGTCTGTTTTGTCTTGTCTTGTCTGTTCTGTCTTGTTTAGTCCAAGCTAAATGTATGGTGTTATTTATGTTTGTACTTTTGAGAGTCACCAACAGCTGGAACCAAATTCTTTGTGTGTGCCAACACATTTGGCCAATAAACCTGATTCTGATTCTGATTTAAAGCTAGCTAAGTTACATTAGCACACTGTGGATTGAACTGTCCAGTGATCTATTGTATATATATTGTAATACACCACTAAGCACAATTGTTTACTGTTTTCATTTCCACCACTGACTTTCACTTTAACCCCCTCCCCTCCACATATAAATCTTTCACATTCAATTATAATAGATTAGTTACTCTGAATCAAAGTCAGGCAATGAAGGCAATAGGGACAGCAGCATTGAAAGTCCCTTGCTGTAGTCATTTGTGCTTTCATTTATCATTTATTTGTAACCCATAAATAATACGCTCTAAACCCCTTCTAAACCCTTTAGTGAATTCAGTATATGTTCTACTGGGATTGATTCATTTGCTAAATTTCTGGCCAGTGCTTGACAAGAAAATGTCTCCTGGGCTAGGAAATACAGAAAGAAAGAACAGAAAGCAAACAAAGAATCCATAACAACAGCCATAAGCTATTTTAAATTTTTTCTTAAAAACAGCAACACAATGTAGATGCATGGACAAAAGAATTGGGACACCTGACTTTTTCAGGCACATGTGGTTCTTTGGATGCTGGAGCATAACATTTTCCCTTGACTTAAACTGTGAACCTGCTCCAGCATGACAATGCCCCTGTGCACAGAGTCCGCTCCATGAAGATCTGCTTTACATGGTCTGGAGGGGATCTTGAGTGGCCTGCTATAGATCTCTGACCCTCAACCCGAATGAACATGAATGTGAACGCTGACTGCACCTCAGGCCTCCTCACTTCACCACTCTTCAGTACTTGACTTTACTACTAACACCCTTGTGGCTGAATAAACACAAATCTCCACAACACACTCCAAAATTTAGTGAAACAAAAAGGGTGGAGGTTATTATAATGACAAATGGGGATTAAATGTGGAATGTGCTGTTTAAAAATGGTCAGGTGTCCACAAACATTTGTCCAAATAGTGTTTATCGCTACAAAGATCTTTAGCGATGGTTTAAATGTACTTAGCCAGTTTGTATAAAACGAGCATACCAGTTACTTTTATTTGTTTTGTCAGAGTTATGACTAGCTTGACTTCTTAGCTACTCAGAAAATGGTGATTACTTTGCAACCAACAACTCAAATCTCTCATTTCTTCATTTATCTTGTGTTTATTTTTTAATTTTTTGATTGTCTTTTCTTTTTGTACTTAAAAAGAAAAAGACTTTTTGTACTTCTCTTTGTCAGCATTTGATCAGAAATATTCATACGTGGATTTTTGCACTTGGTGGACACGGAAATGTTGGACTTCTATCACCTCAGCATGACATTTAAACCATGATTTTCTCTTTGTCTCTCTCATTCTTTCTTTGTGTGTGTGTCTACTTCAGGTGTGGGCGACACCCCCCTCTTCCCAGGAGTCCTGACCACACCGTTAACCACAACAAGTAAGAGAGCCTGTAACACACAGCTGTCAAAACACACTGCGCTGTTCCGATACGACATCAAGGGCTTCAGCTCACATTCAGCCCGTCACGTCTGACTGAGTCATGCCACACTTTCTGGGCCTGGATTTTAATGCCTTTGACATGTTTCCCAGGCACAGGTCTCACACATGTTCCTTATTATTCAATGCCTAGGAAGTAAACCAAAGATACAAAAACATCATATGATAGAATAAATAATGAAGGCTTGTGAGGGCGTTAAAGAGATGATGACACAGCTGACTGGGGTCTGCAGATGTCCCAAAGGTCAGCAAATGTCCAACACTTGGATTAATATCTTAAATTTGTTTAGGGTTCAGACCTCTGGATTTTAGTGTGTGGTGTAGTTAAATAAAGTTATGAATCCTGTCTACTCAAATATTTCCTAATTGTACTTAATCAGTAATCGGATAAGCTTCATAGCAAGCGATCTTCCACTCCAAAGCATATATTCATGGAGATGGCTTTGTGCATTGTCATGATGGGACATGTTTGGGTTTCCTATTTCAAGTATGGGGAAAATTTTTAGCTAACTGTGGTAACTTTGTGGTAACAGTTTGGGGAAGAACCACATTTAGCTGGAAAATTCAGGTGTCCCATGCGATTGTGATGTTAGTGTATGGTGTAATAGGATAAGGACATGGATTCCAGCTATTCGGAAGAGTATTTCCTTTTTGTAGTTAATCAGTAAGATCGTTTTGGTAAGCGTTGTAACATAGTGACTAGATAATATCGGCTGTGCATTCAAAAGTGCTTTAATAGATCACTAGATGTGTTCGAATAGCTAGAACAGAGACTGTTCTTGCTGTGGTGTAGGGCGTCAGTGATAAAAAACAGATTTGGTCTTTGAGAGGAAACCCCTAAGCTAAAACACGCTTTATGTTACCGCTTCCACATGCTTCATGAGTTAATGTACAGTACATATGAGTTATGGGCATGAACAACAGCACACCACATTTGTGAACAGCTTTGAAATGCAAAGAACAGTGGAAAGTAAAAGAGAAGACTGTAGAATGTTCTTTCTGGAAAACAAATAAAGGCCAAATGTAATGTAGCACAAAAGACAGAACACTAATTAAAATAAGAATCCATCCCATGTACAGCATATCGTTTTGGAGCTGGCTTTGTGTACAGGAGCATTGTCATTCTGGAACAGGTTTTGGTCTCCTAGTTCAAATGAAGAGACAATTTCATGCTACTGCTTAAAATACATCCTTTACA
>JBCEWE010000570.1:117500-145000 GCA_039877035.1 Silurus lanzhouensis
TGTATGTATGTATGTATGTATGTATGTATGTATGTATGTATGTATGGTGTTTGTATGTATGTATGTATGTATGTATGTATGGTGTTTGTATGTATGTATGTATGTATGTATGTATGTATGTATGTATGTATGTATGTATGTATGTATGTATGGTGTTTGTATGTATGTATGTATGTATGTATGTATGTATGTATGTATGTATGGTGTATGTATGTATGTATGTATGGTGTTTGTATGTATGTATGTATGGTGTTTGTATGTATGTATGTATGTATGTATGTATGTATGTATGTATGTATGGTGTTTGTATGTATGTATGTATGTATGTATGTATGTATGTATGTATGGTGTTTGTATGTATGTATGTATGTATGTATGTATGTATGTATGTATGTATGTATGTATGTATGTATGTATGTTGTATGTATGTATGTATGTATGTATGTATGGTGTCTGTATGTATGTATGTATGTATGGTGTCTGTATGTATGTATGTATGTATGTATGTATGGTGTTTGTATGTATGTATGGTGTATGGTGTGTGCACTGATTGTGTGCACTGCGAACATCTGTGACGCGTCTCTACTAATAAATCCTTGTGCCTTGTTACAGAGGTGGTTGAACTTTCTTGTAGCTTCAAGGGTTGGAAATCCCATCTTCCAGGCTGTACAGTATAGTCTGGAAAATGTTTGTAAATCTATATTAAAATTGGATTTGGAGCTGGAATTTTATATACAATATTGTATATAAAGTGTTCAACATCGTTGTGTATAAAATGCAGCTCCAGGTCCAATTTCAATTTGGTTTTCATGTGTTACAGGACAGGAACATCCGATCCACCCTTGAATTCAGGGTGTCCTTTGTGAAAAGTGCTATAGAAATAAAATTGAATTGAATTGAACACTTTTATGCTGACATCAGCCTGTTGTTGATCCTGGTTATCTCAATTCAATGAAGTTTTATTTGTAGAGCGCTTTTAACAATGGACTTTTAGAGCAGAGCAGCTTTACAGATATAAAGTTGGTTATAAAGTTGTATAAAAGGGTGTATAAGTTTAGTGACTATAAGTTTGTAATTGTAAGTTTATCACTAATGATTGAGCCAGTGGCGACTGTTACAAGGAAAAACTCCCTGAGATGGTATGAGGAAGGAACCTTAAGAGAATCCAGACTCATTAGGGATACAGATCTGGGTGACACCACCTTTAATACAGTGGATCTTTGCACATTACCGCATAATTACTATGTAATCCCCAATCTATATCTATAATCGCTAATTCAGGGTATTTATGTATAAAAGTGTCCTTTAAAATGCAAAAGCCACATATTTATAAGAAGAGTTTAAGTTAAGTTTTAACTCTCTTTAATTGAGACATTTTAAAGTTTTAAGTAGCTGATTGTTGAGGAGTGCATGAGGGATTTCTCCTTGAACAAATTCATTCATGCTGGGTTGTTTCTTTCTGAAAAAAACAAAACAAAACTGCATTTGAGTATGAAAGGTGAAACAATTTGTGTAAATCAACATCTGTGTTGTTTTTCATGATAATTGCATAACATCATTTTGACGATTTTCGCTTAAAATACACAGGTATTTTGTACAGTTGTCCATCAAGAATATAATTAATGTCATTTTGTATAATAATGAAATAATGACTGTGGCAAGGAAACATTTTGAGAGGAACCAGACTCAAAAGGGGAACCACATCCACATTTGGGTGCAAAGCTTTTGGGTCACCTGCCCTTTTCGGCTCTATGTGGTTCTTTTCCAAACTGTTACCACAAATTTGGAGGCACTCAATTGTACAGGACGTCTTTTAGATGGCGCTATAATATAATGTTTGCATTCACGTGAACTTGGAAACCCAAAACCTCTTCCAGCATGGCAATGCCCCTGTGCACAAAGTGAGCTCCTTGAAGATCTGGTGTACATGCTTTGGAGAGGAAGATCTTGCTGCTTTAGAGCTCTGATCTCATCCCTACTGAACACCTTTGGGATGAATTGGAACGTTGACTGCACCCCAGGTCTCCTCACCTACATCAGTACCTGCCTTTCATAACACCCTTCTGGTTGATGAACACAAATATCCATAAGCACACTTTAAAATCTAGTGGAACATCTTCTCAGGAGAGTGGAGGGAATAATAAGAGCAAATGTGGGATGCAATGCTCAAAAATCACATACCATACTTATGACCAGGTGACCCAATAATATATATATTGCACTTCTGGTCTAAATGTATTTCACTGGCTCTTATCTATAGACCTTTTCAATCCCTTTTTGAGCTTAAGTAAACTAGAAAAACTCATTAAAAAAATTGCCTCCTGATCCAGAATGTTTGTGTTTGGATGAACCTTGTGCCGGTTATCTTAGAGACATTCTGTGGGCCAGTAGATCCTGAGGGTGGAGCTTTTTAAAACTCAAGGGTGAAATATCATTTAAAGTAGGTAAACACTTAACTTTTAGTTGTAAATGTATCTAACGCACCTTCGACTACATTGTTAAATGGTAAATATAAATGTAATGAGGGTGGGTTGCTGAACAAACTATTTTCAAATGTGTTTAACTTTAATTCTGAAGAAAAAAAAAAAGGTGTGTAGTTAATTTTAAACCGCCGTTGAACTCAGTGTCTCATTAACAAGACTTTAATGATGTGTAAGGTGTGCTCAAGCAGAAAAAAACACACATCATGGAGTTGTGGGACCAAAGTGTTTTTCGACCATGGGAAAAAAAAAAAAAGGCACAGTCAGTTGTTTTAAGAACAACGTATAATGGATGCCAGGTTCTCATGCCATTTACTTTAAATGAGCAGCATTTCCTCAAGTTTCCGTTTGCGCCAGCTGGACTGAGTCAGCCAAGACATGTTTTTTGGTGTCTGAAGTTGCTGTTTTTTGGGGTTTAGCACTGGAGCGAGCCCTGTCACGATAACTACATTTGCATTTGTCCCAGAAATCATGATAAACCATTTTATATTACATTGATGTAATAAATACGCTATATTGACAGAAGGTTTAGACACCTGATTTTCTGTCAGGTATACATGCTTTTTTCCCCCAAACAAGTGGCACATATTTGAAGCCCACAGTTGTATATGGTGTCTTTTGAAATTTTTGGAGACCCAAACCTGTTCCAGTGCCCCCTTGCACAAAGGAAGCTCCATGAACATACGCTTTATATGGTTTGTAGTGGAAGATCTTCTGCAATAGAGCTCTGATCCCAACCCTATAAACACCTTTGTGAAAAATTGAAACGCTGACTGCACTCCAGTCCTCTTCACCTCACCTACATCAGTATCTGACTTTACTAACACCCCCAAATCTCCAAATCTCTAAAATGTAGAATGTATATATACAGTATGTACATGTATTCAGAATGTTTGATTTGAGGAAATGACCGTAAATCATACGTTTTCTATTGTAGTTTACGATAAAAAGTAAAAGAATGCCTGTTACAATGCCTGTGTTGCACTTATTTGGTCAGTCAAAGACATTTTTGTTATAAAATTGTATGACATCCAGAAATTGTCATTGACACTGTTGAGCATCATCAGTGAGTTTCCTAAGCTGGAAAAATTTTACAAATGTAATAGTAATGCAGCCCTTCGTTCATTGTGTGCTTTTAAAAACACCCAAGATGTTTTTTTTTTACTTTGATTGTAGGCAGATTAACTGGATTTCTCCCACTCGGAAATCTCAGTCCATAAGCTACATTTGAGTTGAAGGAGAATTTATAGAGGAACTGTTTTTCATTTTTGACCAAACTGTGCGTTAAAGCCATCAGCCATGGATTGTACTGAAAACTGGGATTTTGTTTAAAAAAAAAAAAACTTCACCTACATTGGTGTTTTTAAATTCATCTCCTTAAAAAATGCAATCAAATCAAAAATATGTAATCAATCAAAAAATACGTAATCACTTTTAATTATCTCCATATATTTTCTCGGTCAAGTGGGTTTTTAAAAATGCTCCAATGCATCTGAGTGTGGACAGAAGGCTCAATCCTTCTTGATCTGGATTATTGTGTAGTGTAAACTAAATTTTTTGACCAGAATTTGACCTCCTGGTTTAAATATTTGCCCTCACACACATGATGTTTCTTCTTTTCTTAGGCGTCAGCGTTGAAGAGAGAACAGCATGTAAGTTTTCACCATGTGTTACATCCTGTTGCCTGAAGTGTGTATGTGTGTACATATACAGTGCCCTCCACAATTATTGGCACCCCTGTTTAAGATGTGGTCGTGGACTTCTAAAAATTCTCCTTTTTTTTAAAACAACATAGAACCCAAATGCAAAAAAAGAGAAAAATCCAACCTTTCATTTAAGTAACTTTGGTGGTAAAAAAATCACACATTTAGAAAAAGAAAAAAAAACTTGAAATCATGTGTGCCACAATTATTGGCACCCCTGACGTTAATACTTTGTACAACCTCCTTTTGCCAACAAGACAGCACTTAATCTCCTCCTATGACATTTCACAAGATTGGAGAACACAGAGAGAGGGATTTTTGACCATTCTTCTTTGCACAATCTTTCTAGATCATCCAGTGTCCTGGGTCCTCTCTTATGCACTCTTCTCTTTAGCTCGCCCCACAGGTTTTCGATTGGGTTGAGGTCTGGGGACTGAGATGGCCATGGGAGGACCTTGAGTTTGTGACTGCTGAACCACTTTTGTGTAGATTTTGCCACATGTTTTGGATCATTATCCTGCTGAAAGACCCAATGACGACCCATCTTCAGCTTTCTGGCAGAGGCCATCAGGTTTTTATTTAAAATATCCTGGTACTTCAAAGCGTTCATAATGCCATGCACCCTAACAAGGTTCCCAGGGCCTTTGGAAGAGAAACAGGCCCACAGCATCACAGATCCTCCACCATACTTCACGGTGGGCATGAGGTGCTTTTCGGCATACTCATCTTTTGTTTTACGCCAGACCCACTTAGAGTGTTTGTTGCCAAAAAGCTCAATCTTAGTCTCATCTGACCAAAGCACACGATCCCAGTTGAAGTCCCAGTACCGCTTAGCAAACTCCAGACGTTTACGTTTGTGAGTGTTAGTGAGAAAAGGCTTTTTCCTTGCATGCCTCCCAAACAGCTTGTTGGCATGTAAAGAGCGTCTGATGGTTGTTTTGGAGACTCTGTGACCCCAAGATGCCACTCTTTGATGCAATTCTGTGACGGTGAGCTTGGGAAATTTTTTTACTTCTCTTACCATCCTCCTCACTGTGCTTTGTGGCAAGATAAACTTGGGACCTCTTCCAGCCTTGTTTGTCACTGTTCCAGTTGTTTTAAACTTCTTAATGATTCCTCTGACTGTAGATACCGGCAAGTTAAGGCGAGTGGCTATTTTCTTGTAGCCATTGCCTGACTTATGAAGGTCGACACACATCCGCCTTACTTGAATGGTGTGTTCTCTTGTCTTTGCCATGTTGACAAATGGGTAAGAGAATTAGGCCTCTGTGTCACGTCATATTTATACCCCAGGGAAACAGGAAATCATGAATTACTAATTAAAAGTCCCTAGATACCCTGACCAACCTTAGCAACTACAGAAAAATATATAGAAAAAAAAACTATTAAATTTTTCAGAGGAATTGTTAGGGGTGCCAATAATTGTGGCACACATGATTTCAAGTTTTTTATTTTTTTCTAAATGTGTGATTTTTTTACCACCAAAGTTATGTACTTAAATGAAAGGTTGGATTTTTCTCTTTTTTTGCATTTGGGTTCTATGTTGTTTTAAAAAAAAAGGAGAATTTTTAGAAGTCCACGACCACATCTTAAACAGGGGTGCCAATAATTGTGGAGGGCACTGTATATATATATATATATATATATGTATGTATGGTGTATGTATGTATGTATGTATGTATATATATATATAGCTATTGATTATTTTAGTAATCGAGTATTCTGCCGATTATTCCAACGATTAATCGAATAATCGGATACTTATTTTAATTACTTTATTAAAGAGCAATACTAAATAAACAAGAGAAAAATAAGACGGGTCTCTTAAAATGAACAACTAACCTGTTTCCTTTTAAAAAAAAAAATGTAATTTTATTGCTAAAATTGCATACAGAAATATCTGTGAAAACGAATTACCATATTACATCTAAAAATACAAATATATAAATAAAACAATTGTAAATGAAATATATAAAAATACATTTCATATTACTAAAAAAAATCCTTAAAAGCTCGTTTCCGCCACATCAAAAAGTTGCAATTCAAACTTGATTTCTTCGCAATTGCGACTTTATTTCTGGTAAACATCCAACATTTCTGGTGCATCCACGAGTATCCATGTTGTCAGCCTGAAGTTTAAAGCTGTTGGTGTATGAACGAGGTCTCCTCTGCTTCATCTATCTTGTTCTGTCTTCTCCAGAGCTCATAGCTAATAGAAACTCACACTACACATTTTCAATAGTTAGTATATCAATATCGCTGATTGTTTCAAGAGCTCTTTTATTATTGGTGTGGGTTTTTTTTTCGTTTTTTTTATGTTTTTTACAGTCAACGAAACTGTTCTAATGAATTGTGCTTTTTCCTCTTTGTGTACGGGAATGAAGTAAGCCCATGTGAAGAATACTGCTCTCTGTGTGAGGAGTTTCAACTACCCAAGGTCAAGTGCTACTCTCAAATTCTGCAATTCTGCAGAACAAATTTCCAGATCGAGATGGAGACCATCAACGCCACCGAGTACTGCATGTGGGAAAGAGTGAAAAGGTTAGTGGGGTTCTTGTGATTCATTGCATCATGTGTTAAAACTGCTCAAGAGAGAGATAAAGTCTGAAAGTGATGGAACACATGGACATTTTTTTTACTCTTAGGAAACCCTGAATGGGTTTTTCTACTTAGCAGTAACTAATGGTTATTGGATGAATGTTATTAAAATGTCAAATGCAAAAAATATATAAACACATAAATGTATGTTATATAATGAATCATTTATGCAACAACATACAAGGCTAATTTACACCTCTATCATCCACCCTTAACAATATCACCACCAAAAACAACACCAATAACAACCCCAGCAACACCACCACCATTAACATTACCAGCACCAACAACACCAACACTGCCAACACCAGCAAAACCATCACCACCATTAACATAACCGGCACCAACACCACAAACACCACAAACAACCCCACAACCATTTTAACCAGTAACAACACCATCACCACCACCCTTAACAATATCACCTCAAAAACAACACCAACAACAACATAACCACCACCATTAGCAATACCACCAGCAACAACACAATCACCACCACTAACATCACCACTAACACCACCACCACCAGCACCAACAATGCCAATAACTACAATACAACAATATTTTACTGTTTTGGATGTAGCCTGTGATTGGCTGTTGGTTTTTGTGATGTCACAAGACTCCAGTCGCACTTCATATCCACTCCTAATCTTCAAATATTTGATAAGGTTCTGAAATGTACACTCTTACTCTTATCTTTTCATCTCTCTTGCAGCCCCTATAACAGGTTCTCCGTGTGTTCGGAGGACGTTGCAGAGTGCCTGAAGCTCCCCTGGCCCAACAGACTGGTGGAGGAGATGTTTGTGGAAATTCATTCCTCCTTTTTCCAGGATTGTCCCACCGAGAACCTCAGGGATCCGCCCCCTAACATCATCTTCGCCCTCGTCATGACCCCTATATGTCTTATCCCAGCCATGGTGGTGCTCGTTGTGCTAAAGACCAAAAACGGAGACAGGAGGTCATAAAGCTTGGCCCTGTCTTAACAGATTAGGTCCATCTGCCTTCTTCCTGGAAAAAAAAAACTGGCACTAATGTCTTCTACTTTTATACATGAAGATCTTTTTGTGCATCAAAAAATGTTTCCATGCACCTGCTTCAAGAATTCCAAAATATTGTGAGACAAAATGTCAACCTGCAAGAATCCATGAGAAAATTGTCTCTGGATTTGAATTAATGGTGGTTAGGTTCCTGGTAACAGAAATCATATTCACAAAATGGCTTTATACATGTCAACCTTTCAATTTATGGTAGCTGGGAATTGGCTTTTGCTTAGACAAAAGTGTAAGATAAATCGAATAACCTCATTGGGTAAGATGAATTCTTGGGTCGGACCACCACTAATGATTTTTGTTGCCTGGAAACCCATCCAATAAAGCTAAACTGTGTTATCATAACATACACTATATGGACATTATATTGGGACACCTGACTTTTACCATATGCCATATGCAGTTTTTCACCAAAATGTTACCACAAAGTTGAAGGCACACACTTGTGTAGGACGTCTTTGAAAGCTGGAGCATTACATTTTCTTCTTCACTTCACCAAGTAGGAGCCCCTGCACTGTTTCACCATGACAATGCTCTGTGCACAAATCCAGCTCCATGTACAGTAGATATACTTACCATGGGTTGGAGTGGAAGATCTTCTGATTTTGTGTTATAGTGGGGACTAAATGTGGAATAAGATGTTCAAAAAACATACATATTTTATAGTTTGGTGTCCACAAACATCTGTCTATATAGTGTATATTGGGATCTCACATGTTCTGACAATTAAGAGAATCCATCGTTTTTTTTTTTTGTTACTTTGTTATATTCTGAAATCCCGACCATGATGGAATTAACATTATATTGTTAAGTGCTGGTCCACCTCTCTTATTAACACCATTATAAGCCACTGAAGCCTTACTCCATGTACTGTAAGTCTTTTTTGTTATCTTTGTAGTTCATATTTTATATATGAGTGTCAGTCGAGTGACAAAGGCCAATTTGCTGGCTCGACCGAATCGCGTTTGTATTTGTTCTTTTTTTTTTTTCCTTTTTGATTTTATGACCCAAGTCATAACCAATGACTATTGTTTTTTTTTTTCTTCTACTTCTTTCTTTTATGAGTAATAGGACGACAAAAAGAGAATTTCACCCATTATTTCTTTTATATTTAAACTGTAATAATCATCCATTACTGATTACAAGATGGAAAAAAAAGAAAAATAAGAAAGTGCAGTTGAAATAATTCGATCAATACTTCCTCTACACAAATAAATACACACTGAGAACGTTTGATCAAATTCAAGAGACTTGGTGAATTGGAGGTCGCGATAAACGTAATGTTCGAGTTTTCCTCAGATTCCGGTAGCTAGACGAATGTAAACATGTTTCCGATCAGTTCAGAAACCTCTGCTTTAGCTTTACTCTATTATTCTTTATGTGCCTGGCTTTGGATTAGACAGTAAAAGAAAGAGCTGTTGTTTGTTTGGATTCATTTGAAAACCCTGCAAATCTCAGGGAAAAAAAAAAAGCGTTGGCATTTAGTTTTATTAAACACTTGCAATAAATGTGCAAAAAAAGTGAGCTCTAGAAAGCGTCAGACTATTGATTGGAAAGGTCATAAGTTTATATCCCAGCACCACCAAGCTGCCCCTGTTGGGCCCTTGATTAAGGCCCTTACTAATTAGTTGTGTAAGTAAGATGATTTTAAGCTGCTCTGGATAAGGACATGTGCTAAATGTCGCAAATGTCAGACTGGGGCTGATTTCTTTCTAGCTCAGACTGTAGATTTATCCATTCATCCAGTCAAATGCCTTTCTCAATCACTGACTCTTTATGCCTGGATTGGATTCTAATTCATTGTCATAGGATTAGAAGCAAAATGGCAGAGCAACGAAAGAGAGAGAAAAAAAGCATGAAATCTATCAATTAGTCAATCAGTTTCAGTGCCAAATCCATGTGACGCAAATATATAGAACAAAATGGGTGGAATTTCTTTTAAAGAGGAATCGAACAGCTCAGTGTATCGATGTATGTATATATTTTATGACAATGCAATGTTCTGTCTCTCAGCAGCTATTTGAATGTTTAAAGGTTTTAAAGTTTTATTGGTTTTAGTTCAACCACAGATCCCACAACTGCCCCTTGCCAAGTTATCGAGCCAAAGGATATACCATCGACTACTCTACTCATCCCTGTGCCCAGGTTATCTCATTTCATAAGAGATTTTGGACCTTCGGTGTAACATTCTGAGTAATTTAGCGCTGTAGAGGTGAGGGGTTAAAGGTCAGAGAGGTAGCGTGGGAGCACTCGTAAATGGAAAAGCAGCTGGAACGAAGGCTGTGTGAATCTAATGAAAATGTCTTAAATGACAGTTTTCGACTGCAAAAAAAAAATAAAAATGCAAGAAAGGTTGTTTATGCGTATATTGTTTTACCGTTTTTGTAATGTAACAGGAATCGTGTTTGTATACTTTGCACATTTAGTTGTTGTCGTCGTCGAATGACTACGAAAGTGTGTATTTTTGAGTCTGGTGGTGTTGTTGAGCTGCTCTGTCCTGTGGTATGGCCTCACTAACAATCTGTGAATCATTTTATACTGTTCCTCTGGAAGCACTTAGACATCCAATTAAACAGTGTCTTTTAAATACGATTCTGTTTTTTTTTTTCCTTCACATCGGTGTCAGAAGATGATTTCAGTGTCTCTGGAGAGAAACCAGAACATGACGACAGTCGTATGTTAGCAATTTTGATTCCTTGTAATTCCTGCTAATTAACGGCCCGTGAGATTTTCGAAAACATGAAAGCGGCCGCTTCCTTCCTGCTCAAGTGCCATGACCTTGACGAAAAGTTTTAAAGCATCATGGGAAAAACAAACAGACAAACAAACATTTGCTGTCAGCTACAGTAAATAATTGACCAATCAAAACACACTGGAAAGCCAAAGATGATGTCAAGGTAAATGTTCATTCATTAGGATTGATCTAAAAGTCACAAACTAGGCTACAGTGTTATTGATAATAATAATAATAATATTAATAAATTATGAAATATATAAATCAAAAGCTTACTTGTGTCCATATAATTTTTCTTTTTGTATAAAAGCTTCACTGCGTCACCTAATTTATTAAGGTTTATATCACAACATGTCACAAAGCTCAGCACTGGAAGACCTCAAACCACCATATACATACACTGTATGGTCAAAAGTATTGGGACACATGCCTTTTTAAAAAAAAACAAATTTTTTTTTTTTTTTTAGCCCTAATGTGATTCTTCCCCAATCTCTTAGCACATAGTTGGAGACAAACCATTGTTTACGATGACTTTGGATGTGCTATGGTAGTTAGCTAGTTAGCTTGTTAGCTGCTAGTGACCTGTGCGTACCACAGAGGATCTGTAAGCATTTTAATGTTATTTTTTCTCGTCAAGCCAAAATATATTACAAAAATTTCACTTTGGTCTGCTAGAATGTTAGTAACTTTTCATGAGAAGTTTTCATACGTAGACACGATTGGGATTTTAGTATTGTGCTTCCAAAAAAGGTCTACACTATATAGACAAAAGTATTGGGACGCTAGTCTTCTTTCCCAAACTATGGGAACTACTGTATGTTACCATTAAGTTGGAGGCACACAATTGTATACAATGTTTTTGGATGTGCTAGCATGAAATTTTCCCTCCACTCGAACTAGCAGATCCAAAACTGTTACATGACAATTCTCCTGTGCACAAATCCAGATCCATGAAGATCTGCTTTACATGGGTTGGAGTGGAAAATCTCCTGCTATAGAGCTCTGACCCTCAACCCTATTGAACATCTTTCAGATGATTCTTTTCACACTGACTGCACCCCAGACCTCCTCACGTTTACTCCTTTATCTGAATGAGCACAAATCTCCACAAAATGTAGTGGAACATCTTCCCAGAAGAGTGGAGGGTATTATAACTCCTGGGTTACATTTGTAATTTGATTCATCAAAAACTTTTTAACAGATGAATATTTCACTGAGAACCACTTTTTAAATGAGTTACCCAACACCATGTTAGGATTAAGTGAAACTTTATGCATCATTGAGGGCAAAAAATCCACATCGATGACACACACAAACACATCTGGACACTTCTGGGCAGCGTCACAGTTCTTTCTGTGTCTGGCAGAATGTAGTGGGAAAGACAGGGTAAGGGTGATCACCCTCCTTTCCTGTTCTCTCATGCTCACCCTCTCCTCCCTCGGCTCACATCGGCTCATACGCTTGGCTCCACCCTCCCTCGCTGACCTCCTCTAATCCTGCGTCATTTTCACAAGGCCCATGGGACAGCACACACCTCGCATGTTGCACCGAGGAGCCAATCAGAGCTCTCCAGATGCTCCACACTGCTTAGTGTGCCTGACTGGCTGATCTCCAAACATGGCTGTAACTTTTTCCCTTCATACGGCCTGAGCTTCACGAAAAAAAAAAAAAGATAGGTTTATGTTGTAAATGCAACAATGTGGACCAGGACAGTCTGGCCTGAATTGCTTTTATGCTTTGCCCGACTTGTTTGTACTTTCTCTATACTCTGCTTACAGCCACTGTTCAGGAGGTCTTTACAGTCTATTTATGCAAGGACACTGCCACACAGTGGTAACACACAGCAATAACACAACACAAGCGATAATGAAAAGAAGTTAACAGTGGACATATTAAAGTCTTGGATGGCGGCTGTGTTATAGCAGCGTATATGTCTTACATACAGTAATCCTTAATAATTAAAGAATTATTACAAAAATTTGAAATGATCATTTCCAGCAATTTTACAATCGATATACAGGGCCTGTGAAAAGTTTGGAAACACCTTGGTTTTTGAGACACATGAATCTTTATTTTGTTTTTCAGTGAATGAGTAGAAGTGAGTTGGATAAATTGGACATTTTTTTGGCTCTAACAGAAGAACTTCTGTAAGATGGAGAACAGGAGAGAACATTCAGAACACACAGTCAAACATGGAGGTGGAAGCTTAAAGGTTTGGGGTTGTATTGGAGCAGGGAAGGTTGGAGACTTATTCTGGGTGAAAGGAACCAACATGGCAACCATTCCATATATTAACCCCATGCAATTCTGTCTGGACTGCGGTTTATTGATACCAACTTCACCACACAACAAGACAATGATCCCAAACGTACGTCCAAATTTTATTTAGAGAGCAAACGGTCATCTGGAGTGTTATTTATCACGAAATGGCCCACACCAAAATCTTATTGAACTGCTCTGGGATGACCCGGATAACAAAGTCAGAAAGAAATACTTGTACCACTACTCTGGAAAAAAAAAACAGCTACGAAAATGTATACGGGAGGTGCAGCTGTGGCTGCAGTGAAAGGAGACGTGTTAAATTGTGTTCATTGAGTTTCTTGCTTTAGTAATGACATTCATTCTCACTGTATGAGATTCCTGTCTGTGATGCAGAGCTCTGTTATACTGCGTTTCTCTATATTTTGTAGGTTTTCATGACTGTGGTGTCATAATGATAGTAGTAAGAGGTGGGTTGATTCAGGTTAGACACCACTAAAGGCCTAGGGGTAAAATGCATGGCCCGCCTCAGAGTTTACTTTGTTTAATCCTGAAATTTGGACTCCCATATGACTGAGAACAGGAGCTGCATAAATATAGTCTGAGCACCTTTGTTTATTTCCAAGTTTGTCCAGCCTGAGTTCCTGTTACTTCTCTGAGGTGCTGAAAAGAAAAAGACACAAATTAAATACAATCAAAAACATAAATATTGGAGTCAGGAAATATTCTGGGATTTAATGTTTTCATACTTTTTAATATTCCTCTTTCTCTCACACATAATCTTAAAGAAATCCCATTTTGCCAGGTTATTCCCATTTCTCATTATTAATACATGAACGAGTATTAAAACATGGATTAGCATGCAGAGCTTTTGATCATCTATTCCAACAGTGTATTTATTTGACCAAGCCTCCTTCAATTTCAGTTTCATCCACCAGGGTTTATGAATTAACTATGCTCAAATAAAATATCATTTTTTTACTGATTTGTTTGTACCATTTCCATTCCTGTATTCCATTTCGAACTTCAATGAACAAAATAACATATACAAATACATATACATATACATATATAATATAATATAATATAATATAATATAATATAATATAATATAATATAATATAATATAATATAACCCAGCCATTAGGGAGGCACAAGCCAGTGCATCCAGCGTAAACATGTGCCAATTCGAATATGCGGATCACAAATAAGAATTTCATACCGGATCGGTCGAGGCCCGGGTTACCAACGACCGCCACAGGTATCGTTAGCCAACAGGGTACCGGTGGAAATT
This sequence comes from Silurus lanzhouensis, assembly GCA_039877035.1. NCBI lineage: Eukaryota > Metazoa > Chordata > Actinopteri > Siluriformes > Siluridae > Silurus > Silurus lanzhouensis. Next base: position 131,618 of record JBCEWE010000570.1, read on the forward strand.
GGGCTACTGTTGGCCGAAGGAGGAGAAGGAGAGGAGGAAGACGTCTACAAAGATGGCAGAAAAAGGAGAAGTGTAGATGAGTGGAGGTTCGGGTTGTACATTCAATGTTGGTACTATGACGGGTAAAGGGAGAAAGGTAACTCATATGATGGAGAGGAGAAAGGTAGATATGTTGTGTGTTCAGGAGACCAAGTGGAAATGGAGTAAGACCAGGAACATTGGAGGTGGGTTTAAACTGTTCTATCATGGTGTGGATGGAAAGAGAAATGGTGTAGGGGTGATCCTGAAGCTAGACTGCATCGGATGGTGGTCTGTAGGATGGTTTTGGAGGTGAAAAAGAAGAGGAGGAGAGTGAGGACTGAGAGAAGAACAAGATGGTGGAAACTGAAGGAGGAAGACTGTAGTGTGAGATTCAGGAAAGAGGTCAGACAGGGGCTCGGTGGTGGTGAAGAGGTTCTGGATGATTGGGCAACTACTGTAGTAGTGATAATGGAGCCAGCTAGAAAGGTACTTGGTGTGACATCTGTGACATGTATGAGGACAGTGTGACAGCGATGATGTGTGCAGTAGAAACGACAGAATGGTTCAAGGTAGAGGTTGGACTGCATCAAGGACCAGTTTTGAGCCCTTTCCTGTTTGCAGTGGTGATGGACAGGTTGAAGGACGAGGTCAGACAGGAGTCTCCGTGGACTATGATATTTGCGGATGATATTGTGATTTGTGGTGAGAGTAGTGAGCAGGTGGAGAAGAGCCTGGAAAGGTGGAGGTATGCGCTGGAGAGAAGGGGAATGAAAGTCAGTAGAAGTAAGACAGAGTACATGTGTGAATAAGAGGGAGGGCAGTGAAGTGGTGCGGTTGCAGGGAGAAGAGGTGGAGAAGGTGGAAGAGTTCAGACACCTGGGGTCAACAGTGCAAAGTAATTTAGAGTGTGTTAGAGAAGTGAAGAAAAGAGTGCAGGCAGGGTGGAGTGGGTGGAGAAGAGTGATAGCAAGAGTGATTTGTGATAGAAGAGTATCTGCGAGAGTGAAAGGGAAAGTTTATAGGACTGTGGTGAGACCTGAGATGTTGTATGGTTTAGAGACAGTGGCATTGAGTAAAAGACAGGAGGTGGAGCTGGAGGTAGCAGAGCTGAAGATGTTGAGGTTTTCGTTGGGAGTGACGACGATGGACAGGATTACAAATAAGTTTATTTGCGGGACAACGCATGTAGGACGTTTTGGAGACAAGGTGAGGGAGGCGAGATTGAGATGGTTTGGACATGTGCAGAGGAGGGACATGGGGTATATCAGTAGGAGAATGCTGATGATCGAGCCACCAGGAAGGAGGAAAAGAGGAAGACCATGGAGAAGGTTTATAGATGTGGTGAAGGAAGACATGCAGGTAGTTGGTTTGAAAGAGGCAGATGTAGAGGACAGGGGGGGAATGGAGACGGATGATCCGCTGTGGCGCCCCCTAATAGGAGAAGCTGAAAGAAGAAGAAGAAGAAGAAGATAATGTAATGTATGATAAATATATACATTTATGGTTTTTGAGACACATGTATGTTTATTTTGTTTCAACCTAACAAACTCTGTAAAAGGAAAAGCACAAGAATTGGACAGTGAATGACTGGAAGAAATTCCTGTGGACAGATAGGTCCAAAGGTGGTATTTTTGTGACAGAAGAACTTCTGTAAGATGGGGAACATGAGAGTTGTTAGCAGACTGCCTCACCCCTGCAGTCAAACGTGTGTTCGAGGTTGTTTTGGAGCAGAGAAGGTTAGAGACTGATTCTGAGTAAAATGAATCCTGAACCAACAGAGAGAGAGAGAGAGAGAGAGAGAGAGAGAGAGAGAGAGAGAGAGAGAGATAGATAGATAGATAGATAGATAGATAGATAGATAGATAGATCTGTATATATGTACAGCAAACATTAGGTGATTGTGTACGTATAATCCTTTTTAAAAAAACAATGCAATCTAAAGGTTGTACAAAGTGGCAATTAACACACTGATAAACCAGAAATTTGAATATTTATTATTTTTTCTTCTGAAAATACTATTGTGAGAATGTTTACATTTTTTGCTGGACATGAACAGCGCCTCAGTGTGGACAGAAGCATGAAACATAGAGAAATAAACAAGTCTTTAAATTTCTGCTGATTAAAAGAGACGTAGTCTCTGTTCATAAGAAGCTAGATTTTTGATTGGATTGTTTGTTGTATTATGTTCAACCAAGAGGGAAAATAATAGATTCTTGACATCCTGCATCAACACCTGATCCCTGATGTTTTGTTGTCTGTAAAGATGCAAAAACAATTCTGTTTCTCAGGAGAATGATGACTTTTTGGAAAACAATGGAAATTTCATGAAAGGAATTCTGCAATTGTTGTTTGAACAACACAAAGCAGACAACATCAGTTCAGCAAAAATTGCATTCAATGTAAAAAGCCAAAATGGCTACGAGTATAGCAACCAAAATGGCAGCCAATGTATCAACGAAAATAGCAGCCAGTACAACAGCCAAAATGGCGGCCAATGTAATGGCCAAAATAGCAGCCAATGTAACAGCCAAAATGGTGACCAGTGTAACAACCAAAATGGTGGTCAATGTAACAGTTAAAATAGCATCCAGTGTAACAGCTGAAATTGAGGCCAATCTAACAGTCAAAATAGTGGACTATGTAACAGGCAAATTAGTAGCCAATGTAACAACCAAAATGGCAGCCAGTGTAACAAGCAAAATGGCAGCCAGTGTAACAGCTAAAATAGAGTCCAATGTAACATCCAAAATAGTGGCCAATGTGACAGCCAAAATAGCAAGTAATGTAACAGCCAAAATGGCGGCCAGTGTAACCACCAAAATGGCAGCTGTTCGGTAAAGTTCTGTTTGTTAGCTGTGGTGTAAAACAATAACATTTATTGATAAGTGACTCTATTGATAATTTTTTTAATCTTCTTCTTCTTCTTTCAACTGCTCATGTTAGGGGTTGGCGCAGCGGATCATCCGTCTCCATTTGATAATTATTTTAATAGATAGTCTAATTATCAACTTTTCTCAAGTTATGCTTATCAAATTTTACTGCCAAATTCACATTATTCCACATATAAGCATTTGTCTTAGATGTTTTCCACGTGTTCATGATGACTTCCCCCGCAAGAGACATTCTGTTCAGCACATTTCTGAGCTAATTCTCATAATCCAACTAGCAAGCACGTCATTAGCCAAGCCAGGTGTGTGAGAGTAATAAGGCGTTGTATTTTTGGTAATGGGACAACATTATGAGGGTGATTTTTAAACTCGAATAAATTCGAGTTGGAGCCCAAATGTAAAGACGGAGGATCAGAAGCCCTGTGCTTTGGTTATTATATGGTTAATTACCTCTATAGTTAAGGAGCTAGGGCTAACCAAAGATGTAAAATCAACCCAGTTATTTTGTAGGGTGACCTTTGATATTTGTAACTTTTTAGAACGTGATTCATGTATGATTTGCATGGCAGGTCATGAAAAGGTTATGATTAATACAGATTAGTCAAGTCAAGTCAAGTTTATTTCTATAGCGCTTTTCACAACAGACATTGTCTCAAAGCAGCTTTACAGAAATCAACAGTTAAGGTGAATGGTGTGCATTTATCCCTGATGAGCAGCCGTGGCGACTTTGGCAAGGAAAAACTCCCTTAGATGTTATGAGGAAGAAACCTTGAGAGGAAAAAGACTCAAAAGGGGAACCCATCCTCATTTGGGTGACATCAAGAGTTTGATCATAAATCTTTCAACAATACAGAACACTGGAGAGTGAGAACTAACATGAGTACAGGAGTATAAGATTATAAGTAAATGTTCTTTCTATAGTCTTTGGTATAAAAATAGGAGCTACTGAGCTCAACAGTTGTGATCATCACAGATCCAGCATCAGCTTCTCCATGCCAGAGCCTTTAAACACTCCAGGAGGTCCAATGTCAAACTCCACACATGCAGTGGGATCCACTTGGCACTGGTACGTCTCTAGATGGTTCCGGATGTTTGCGAGTTCGGCATCTACTTCTTTAAAGTCCATAATCTTCACGAGGTGGGACGTGACTGGAGCTGGCCAAACCTCAGGAAGCCTCGGGATGGGGAGAGAAAGAGAAGCAGTGGAGAGGAATTAGCGTAGCTGCTGTTCATGATATTAACAGCACAAGTTGATAATGTGCAGGTGATCAGATGTTCTGGAGCACAAGGTTATGATGTGATGTGTGTTATGTGTAGGCTTTGCTAAAAAGATATGTGTTTAATCTGCAAATAAACTGGGAGAGTGTGTCTGAGCCCCGAACACTGTCAGGAAGACTGTTCCAAAGTTTGGGAGCTAAATGTGAAAATGCTCTACCGCCTTTAGTGGACTTTGCTATTCTAGGAACTACTAGAAGCCCAATTACTATTAGCTCCAAGTACACCGTTCTTCAGTTTCTGTAAAAATACTATGAACAAATAAAATTCGTCTCTCAATTCATGCAGTTTTACACTGGTCTGAAAAAGAAAATAATAAAATAAATGAACATTGCAGGAACCATTTTTGTTTGTATGTGATTTTCCTTTCAAAACGCTAGAGGGCGTGTATTGCATTCATGTTGAGAAGGTGACTATTGGTGTGCACAAAAATTCGGACTGAAACAGTCTTAAATTTATTTTTTTTTCTTTTTATTAGCATCAATTAAATGTATAAGTGCATTGAAAAAATACAGTAATAATGTTGAATGATCAAATTTGCATTGTATTAGCGACATTATGGGGTTGCCTATAAGTTTTACGTCTAGTTGTAGTTTCAAATGGTTTATTATATTAAAATTGGGCGTCTTTGGAGGAAATAACATCAAATTTTGATTTTAAATGCCAGTTATTGTTAATAATCTTACATGTGGAGCTGATGATACTTGTAAGTAGTTGATACATTTCAATAAGTAGTTTTGGTCAGTTATACTGTATTGTGGAAATTGTATATGAAACCTATAAAAAACACCCAAAAATATTGTCAACAGGTTAAAAAAAAAATCTAAACAATACCAGCATTAGTGGTACAAACAGCTGGGTCGGGTCTTTTTCGAACATGTTCGTGTATGTGTGTGTGTACAATATGTGTGTGTTGGAGTGTGTTTTCAATCAGAGTATCACAGGAGACATTAACTCTTCGGGTTGTACACAGAGATCTCAGAGGTGATTGCCTTGTGTTCGCCTCGGCTCGTTAAGCACCTTGCCACCTTCATTATGACCCCATTAGATCTTGTTATCAAATCCGCTGGGACAAAACACACACACACACACACACACATAAAGGCATAGCTTTTAGCAATTTATTCACACCAACCTTGTGCAGAGATGCATGTCATATATCAGTGATGTTCAGTCTATGAAGCTCAGAACTATAAATATAAACCACATGTTGTACATATGTGTGTGTGCATGATTTACTGTGTTCTATACATACATAAGTGTGTTTCATAACTGGATAATCCAACTGTTGCAAAAAAAAAAAATGCTGACTAGTGAATCCCGCCTTTTGTTTTATTCTATTTGTTTCAACAATTTGCATATCCATGTGCTCTTCCAGGGTGCTCAGAAATCCTCAAACAGCCCAAACATGGACATGTACAATGGAGCAGCAAACTAAAATGGAATTCCCCCTGGGAAACTCGCAACACAATTACGACCACATATGCTGAATCTCTGTTTGTTAATATTGTTGTCGTTATATTAATGCAATTAACTCAATCAATTAACTTACTTTACTTAATTTTACTGTTTTCTCAATCAAAATAAAACAAAGTTTTTTAGATAATGTGCTATTTTTCTTAATAACATTTATGGATTTTCTAGTTAGTTTCTCATATGATGCTTATTAAATTTAATGATTTTTGCCCCACCAGAAATATTTCATTTGTTGCATTACACCATTGATAAGAATTCGAATGTTTTCCAAAGATAAAACTGTAATAATGAGGAAAAACTGTGTTATTGGTTCCCTAGTATAGGTTTATAATTCATTTCTTTATACAGTCTTAAAAGATCTGGGAAATGTGATCATGTATCAGGAACCAATCAAAACCTCAGCTCTGTAATCAGGTGATGGTGATGTAAATTATTAGTGATTATTATACCATCTGAATTAAAAGCAAATATTCTGGTCTAGAGACTACTCAGAACCGTCAGCAGGGATGATCAGTGGTGTCAAAAAGGTAACATTAGAAAATAACTAAATGGTCAGAATAATTTTAGGAATATAAAATTTGTTTAGAATATATTTGTAAGAGGGTCAGAATGCCTGTGGAAGAGATCAGGATTGGACAGAATACCAGTGGAAGAAGGCAAGATTGGCCAGAAGACTTTTGAAAAAGGGCAAGATTGGTCAGAATGCCTGTGGAAGGGGGGCAGGATTGGTCGGAATGCCTGTGGAGGAGGGGCAGTATTGGCCAAAAGACCTTTGCAAGAGGACAGGATTGACCAGAGGACTTTTGGAGGAGGGCAAGATCGATCAGAATACCTTTGGAAGAAGGCAGGATCTGTCAGAGAATTGGCTTTAAAGGAAGGGCAGGGGGAGAATATTAAATTAATGTGATTTTATTTGGTGCATTTCATAATGAAACTAATTGTTGGGCAAAAAAAGTAAAGCAAATAATACAAATAGATATAACATTTCTCCATCTTTATTCAGACCATGTTTTCCAAAATATTACAGATAAATCAGAATAAAATTAAGAATGTATGAATCATGTGATCTGTTGGAAATCTTGAAGGAAAAAGTATAAGCTGGTGGCTGAAAGGGCAATTTAATGACAATTCAATTACAGTCTATGCATCAGAGTTAACACACCTCACACCTCTTCTGTCAAAGTGCTGAAAGACTTGACAGAACATTTTGCGGTCCGCTGAAGCAAAACACACACACGCACACACACACACACACACACACACACACACACACACACACACACACACACACACACACACACACACACACACACATTTCCACGACATCTCTGAGTAACACAAGGAAGTGGAGAGTGAAGCACCTGTTTCTGTTCAGACATGTGGGAGACACCTTCAGTGACACACACACACACACACACACACACACACACACACACACACACACACACACACACACACACACACACATACAAACACAAACACACACACATGTGTGGATATCCCTTATCATATAATGTTCCAATGCTCCAATAAAAAAAAAAATGTAAATAAAGACAGTTAGCATTGTCTTGCTCAAATATGCAAGGCCTTTGCTGAAAAAGGTGAAACCTGTATATATCATTCAACATTGATTAAGCCTTTCCAGATGTGCAAGCTGCCCATTCCACCTTCACTAATTCTCTCCCATACCATCAGAGATGCAGCCTTTTGAACTGAGTGCTGTTAACAAGCGAGATAGTCCCTATCCTCTTTAGTCCAGAGGATGTGGTGTCCATGGTTTCCAACAAGAAATTCAAATTTTAATTCGTCTGACCCCAGAACAGTTTTCCACTCTGCCTTAATACATTTTAAATGGGCTTTTGGCCCAGAGGGGATTGTGGCATTTCTGGATCATGTTCACGAATGTCTTCTTCTTTGCATGATAGGGATTTAACCTGCATCTGTGGATGATATGGTTCACAGACAGTGTATTTCTGAAGTGTAAATGACAACATGCAGTGATTTCCATGACAGAATCATGACTGTGACTGTTTTAAATGCTGTGCCAACTGAGGGCCCAAACATCATGGCTATCCAATATTGATTTTCTCCCTTGTCTCTCATGCACAAAGATTTCTCCAGATTCTCCAAATTTGTTGTTGACATTATTTTGAAACTGTTCCACTATTTACAGACAAGGTCTTTCAAAGATTGATGAAGCTGTGCTCATTTTTTAGATATTCTGCCTCTCTACGATACACCATTTACACACAATTACCTTACTGACCTGTTGTTAGTTAACCTCATTAGACCTGTTGCAGCCATCAAATTCAAAATGACATTTTTTCCTAAAAAAATGGTTCATTTCCTCGGTTAAACATTTGATATGTTTGCTGTGTTTTATTTATTTTTTGTTAGATTTAGGTTTATGAGATGATTGCGTTCTGATTTGATTTTTCATTATAAACAGTGTCCCAACTTTTCTGGAATTTGGGTTGTATATTATGTGTCAGTGTGCTATTAGAGCACATGTCTGATAAGTGAGCAATTATTTCAACAGGGGGCAGCAAATATCCAACAAAACACTGCTTTTTTCTCCAGCGTTTTTGTGCAAACAGGAAGAAATTAAGACTGCCAGCCAAAAATCTTACTACTGTGTAAATTATAGATTTAATGATTAAAAAATTTAATAAAGTGTTTTCATATGCAGTCTAAAATTCCAGTTTTATGGTTCTTTATGCAGAGAAACACACACACTCACACACTCACACATGTGGTGTATTTGGATACTTCTAATGCATTAAAACATTTTGCACAACTCGGTTTCCCATCTCTTTTTTACACACACACACACACACACACACACACACACACACACACACACACACACACACACACACACACACACACACACACAAACACATCACATGCTATTAAAAGGACAAGAGCCTTCACTCACATAATCCTAAAGCGTAGAGCTCCAGAGTGGAAGTTTTCAATCAAGCGGTTGCAAGACAGTGTGTGTGTGTGTGTGTGTGTGTGTGTGTGTGTGTGTGTGTGTGTTACTGATTACATTTTTATTTACAAGTTTGCACATTGATCCATTCGCTAGTCTTTTTTATGTCCTTATCATACAATTTGTGATGAGTGTGTGCATGTGTGCGTCCAGAATTCTAGGGTGTCGAAAGGGTAAAACCTTTGAGTTGGATCTTCATCTTCAGGAAGAGGGCGAAATCTGCAGGAGCCAAAGCTGGCGTTCTGGCAGGGTTGCGCTCGCCTTCCTGATCCCTCGTTGTCTTCCAGTGATGTTCTTCTGCTCTTAAAGCACATGGGCCACTCAAAACACCTCGAAAAACTCATTGCAGCATCGCCGTATGTCAAACGAATGCCATGTAAAACGTCTCAGTGGCAGATTTGCTCAGTTTCACACAGAATTTCAAGTTTGTTCTAACTTGCTGTTCATGATGAAATCGCAGAGGTGGTAACGCACATGATCAGAATACGCATGTGGTCACCAGTTGGCACCATTAGTCTCAAAACTTTTGTATAACACCTCGAACAAAAACTGGATGGATTGATAGAAGGAAGGAAGTTACTTTAAATAGTTTAAGTACTGTAAGTTTATCTCTAATAATTGAGCCAGTGGCGACTATGGCAAGGAAAAACTCCCTGAGACTTCATGAGGAAGAAACCTCGAAATGTTCTGTTCAGTGATGAATGCTTAAATGCAGAACTGTTCATTTTATTAACATATCCATCAACTTATGGTCCTGAGCCATTGTAGTAGACTGCCACTGCTAAAGACAAAAGCAGACTGCAGTGTTTCATCCACTCTTATGAGAAGGTGATTGGCTGCAATCTTCCACCCCTAAAGGACTACAATTGTGGCTGAGCCCTTTCACCCTGGACTTTTTGAGTATAGAAACCTTGAAACTTTTAAATAAACCCAGTCACATCGAAAACAAATATTCTCTGATTACGTAATCCGAAAAGAAATTAATTTGGAAGAGATATCTCCGGTATCACTTCATTAACCGTCCGTGTGGAAACATAGCAAATGTTCCGTTTGGTGTCCTGATGATTTACGTAAATTAAAAACTCCATAATTACTTTAAAACATTTCCAAGAATGTTTTGTCTTCATGCTTCATGTTAAATATGGTTTCTAATAATAAACATACATTTGCATAAAACATCCATATTTGTCAATGCTGATTAGAGTATTAAAAACTTATATCAATTATTTTTTATTATTTATACAAATTATTTATTAGTATTGATTTAAGGTAGAACATTTAGAACAGAAAGTTAAAGTTAGTGAGTTAACTCATGCGATTAAAAATTATATATATATAATAATCTTTATCAAATATAAAATATTTTTTTTTCACAAATTCCTTAAACATCAAGTCAAGTCAAGTCAAGTCAAGAGGCTTTTATTGTCATTTCTACTATACACAGTGGTACACAGTAAAAATGAGACAACGTTTCTCCAGAACCCTGGTGCTACACTAAACAACAAACAAACAAAACAACATTAAGCTAAAACACAAGTTACATAAAGACATGCAACCTTTCCAGCCATATGTGGTTCTGTGTTTCTTCCCCAAACTGTTACCACAAAGTTGAAGGCACACAATCATAAATGATGTCTTTGTATGCACTACCTGTTCCAGCATGACAATGCCCCTGTGTACAAAGCTAGCTTTATAAGGATTCACATGGGTTGGAGTGGAAGAGTTTAAACAGCCTGCTTTAAAGCTCTTACCTCACCCCTACTAAACACATTTAGGATGATTTGGAACACTGACCGCACCTCAGGCCTCCTCACTTCACATACATCAGTACCTGACTTTACTAACATCATTGTCACTAAATGAGCCCGAATTGCCACAAGCACACTCTAAAATCTAGTGGAACATCTTCCCAGAAGAATGGAGGGAATTATAACAGCAAATTGGGACTAAACGTGGAATGTGATGCTCAAAATTCACATACCACACATGACCAGGTGTCCACTTTTGGCATTATGGTGTACTTGGCAATAAAGATGAATAAAATGTTATTGATATTAATTTACATATACAAGGCGACATCATCCCCCTTAAGTTCATCAAATGCAAAGAGTGTATTTTTTCCCAATCCAGAAGATCTTTATCACTCTAATAAGTTACTTCAGACGCTTTAAACTGCACACTTTAAAGCATTGCCTAAAGGTACTATGCGTCTGTAACTCCGTGTCTTGTACCAACAGGAGTAACGTGTTTACACTCTGAGCGTTCTTTCCTTTAATAAAGCGTTTATTTAGAATCCCGTTAGGACCCGAAAGCAAGCGGTTAATGAGTTCCTCACAGATTAAACGCTCCTTATTTGATTGCTGCTCAGCGTTTGGTCTGTGATTAATAATGTTGTAATTGTAATTAAATAATAACAGAGATTAAAGTGTATTAAAGAAAGTCGGGGCGTTCAAAAACTTTTGAGTTTCGGTGTACGCCAGATTTACAAACCTACTGTGGCTTAGTGTCTGTAAATGATTCAATGATTCGTTTTTCATGTACTGTATTCCTTGTATGCTGTATAGACAAAAAGTTTTGCGACAACTAACTTTTCCAAACATATGTGGTTCTTCCTAAAAGTGTTACCACAAAGTTAGTGACACACAACCGTACAGAATGTCTTTGGATGCGCTAGCAATAAATTGTCCCTTCACTTGAATTAGCTAATATCATGGGCAGTGGAAGCTCATTGGTTAAGGCCTTTGGTTACTGATCAGAAGGTTGGGGGTTCAAGCCACAGTATCGCCAAGCTGCCACTCTTGGGCTCTTAATCCTCTGTGCTTCAGGTGGGCTGTATCATGGAGCCGTTGGTATATGCTAACATTGCTGGGATATGTGAATGCACAAGTGACAAGTAAAAAGGCTCCTTTAACATTACCTGTGCACAAAGCCAGCTCTATGTGGGTCTGCTTTACTTGGTTTGAAGTGGAAGGTCTCCTGCTATTGATCTCTGACCTCCTCAACCCTAATGAACATCTTTGGGATGAATTTTTTATGCTGACTGCACCCCAGGCTTCCTCAGCTCAACTAGGTCAGTACGTGACTTTACTAACACCCTTGTGGCATAATGAATATCCACAAATTTACACAAGCACACTCCAAAATCTAGTGGAACATCTTCCCAGAAGAGGGAATGGTATTATAAGTGCAAATGGGGACTAAATGGGGAATGTTCAGCCTCCAGCCATATGTCTACATAGATAGATGGATGGATAGTTGGATAGATGGATGGATAGATAGAATTCTTTGTTGGTAGCTGGGTGTATATATATATATATATATATATATATATTATATATATATATATATATATATATATATACACACCCAGACGGACAGATGGACGGACGGGCAGACGGACGGACGGACGGACAGATGGATAGATAGTATTAAATGTATGGTTGGAGAGAATGGGTAAATGTAAGAGGTACAGTGTGTTACAAGAAGTGTAAAGACTTTCACATGCCAGGATTATTCAGATGAACCACATTTTCCATGAGCCAGTGGTCCTCCATGTTCCACATCACCTGCTACACTATATTGCCAAAGGTTTGCAGGCACCTGACCTTTCCTGGCATATGTGGTTCTTCTTCTTCGCATTTTGTGTTCACCTGAACTTGGAAACCCCAAACCTGGCGATGCTCCTGTTCACAAAGTAAGCTCTATGAAAATATACTTTAAATGGTTTGGAGAGGAAGATCTTAAGTGGCCTGCTATAGAGCTCTGATCTCATCCCTACTGAACACCTTTAGGATAAATTGGAACACTGACTGCACCCCAGACATCCTCACACTACAGTACATCAATACCTGACTGTATTAACACCCTTGTTATTGATGAACAGAAATATCCACAAGCACACCCAAAAATCTAGAGGAACATCTTCCTGAAAGAGTGGAGGGAATTATAAGAGCAAATTGGGACTAAATGTGGAATGCGTAGCTCAAAAAGTACATACCGTACTTATGACCAGTGTTGTGCTAGTTACTAAGAAATAGTAGCTAGTTACTTCATTCAAAAAGTAACTCAATTACTTTTGTTGATTATTTACACCAAAAAGTAATGTGTTACTGTTAAAAGTAACTTTTTAGTTACTTTTTAAAAGAACGTTCTTTAATGTTCCCATTAATGCCCTTTTATGCGTTTATGTTCTATACAAACACAAAACTGACTTAAACACAAAGTGATTTTTAAACACTATTTTATTAAAGTCAGAGCAGCACAAACTGAATATATCACAAGGATTTCTGAAATAAATAACAAAACAAGCTGAATATAATATATTCAGAATTAAAAACTAAAGTGGCTTCTGCTGTTGTGTTGAGCTCTTAAAATTTTTTATTTCACAGCTTAAGTATGAAAACTATCCACAATGTAGAACATAACACAAAACATTTTCAAATAAATAAATGAAAGCAATCTGAATTATTCAAAATCAATTTGGAGAGACTCTGCACCAAAAAACTGCTATTATTGACAACCATAAATGATATGCATTAAAACCTGGTAACAGTTTTGGGGAGGATCCACACAAGGCTGGAAAAGCCAGGTGTCTTCATTTATTTGTCCATGTGGTGTGTGTGTATAACATTGCATACTTTACAAATATGAAATGTGCAATAGCTTTGTTGATCTGTCCCTGGCTAACAGTCCGGTTAAAATCTAATCTCAGTTGTTTGGCTGGAGGGA
>JBCEWE010000570.1:152500-200000 GCA_039877035.1 Silurus lanzhouensis
AAAAGCAAGCAAACAAATAAATAGTTAAATAAATAAGCAAGCAAACAAATAAATAAATCATTAATAACCAACTAAATAACTAACTAATTAAACAAATGAAGGAACAAACAAGCAAACAAAAAATAATTACATGAATGAATGAACGAATAAATAAATGAGGAAGCAAATAAATAAATAAATAATGAATTAATAACCAACTAACTAGGTTAATAAACAAATAAACAAAAGAAGGAACAAACAAGCAAACAAATAAATAAATAAATACGCTGACTATTTTCCAAAATGCTTATTTAGTTTCCGTGTTTTACCTCAGCTCCGTAACGTAACCCTCCTCAACGGCACGTCAAACATTTACAGATTTCCTTGTTCCAGCTCAAAAGGAAGAAAGAATTCCGACTGTGACTAGACTCATGCACGGCCCACAGGGAAGGATATTGTTTACCTTTATTTTTTCATCTCTCTCTCGGCACGATACACCACTCCGTTTTGCGTGTCCGTGTTGTTTGTGCTCTTGTTCTTGTTTGTGCTCTTGTCAGTTTTGGGACAAATATGTCTTTTTTTCCTGCGCAGTCCCTCTCTCTCTCTGTTCCCCTGCTTATGTTTGTTTAGCTTGTACATCTCTGTCTTTTTTTCCTCCTTCATTTGCACAGTGGATTTTCACACTAGGGCCGGCGTTATCACGGTGTTTGTCCAGTTCTCAATTCTGAATGGTGAGAAGGTTCGGATTTATTTTCTAGAACAGTGTGTCTGACAGTTGTGTCAAATTCAATGTACAGGAACCTGTGCAGCAGAGGCTTTGCATCATCCTTGTACAGCATTTGTTTAATGAATCAAAAACTTATAATCATTTATAAGATAAAGGTTTTAAGGAAGGAGTCTCCAGTTTCAGCACACACTGGGATTCAGACTACCTGATCTCATAATAACCAGAAGGAGATTATAGGACAGAAAGCAGTGGGCACTATGTCTTCTTTTATGTTCCTTTTGGTTGGTAAGTGATCCTAAAAAACCACACAGGTGCTTTGGATATATACACACACACACACACACACACACACACACACACACACACACACACACACACACACACACACACACACACACACACACCTGAAACGTATAATCCCATCATATCGATCAGATATCTAATAGAACGTGTAACTGAGTAAACACACAACAGTGGCCTTACTGTGTGTGTGTATGTGTGTGTGTATGTGTGTGTATGTGTGTGTTTGTGTGTGTGTGTGTGTGTGTGTGTGTGTGTGTGTGTGTCCAGAGCACTCTTGTGGCTTGTGATCATTTATCAGTCTCATTGCCTTTCTGCCTCTACCCAACTCTGTATATGTGTATATGTGTGTGTGTGTGTGTGTGTGTGTGTGTGTGTGTGTGTGTGTGTGTGTGTGTGTGTGTCTGTGTGTGTGTGTGTGTGTGTGTGTGTGTGTGTGTGTGTGTGTGTGTGTGTGTTTGTGTTTGACAGTGTGTGTGTGGCATCCCATCTCTCCCACAACCTTCTCTGCAATTAGAGGATGTGTTTGGTGAGGGAAAAACTGAACATGTGCCATTTTTTACTCCGAACAAATACGAATAAAAAGAGACAGAAGAGTGACGAGGACAAGCCGGATGTTGTAACAACAACAACAACAACAACAACAACAACAATAATAATAATAATAATAATAATAATAATAATAATAATAATAATAATAATAAGAGCTATATATATATAATAATGATGATGATGATGATGAGAGTAATATTACTAAGCTTATATTACTACTAAGCATCATCATCATCATCATTATTAGTGATAAAAGAAATAATGGTAATAATAATAGCAATAGTATTACTACTTCTCCTACAAATCATCATTATCTACATTATCATCAATAATGGTTAAAGCAATAATAATAATAGTAAGAGTTATAATCATCAACACCAACATTTTTTTTGCAATAATAATGTTATAATTAAAAAACTGATGAATATGATGATGATAATAAAAAAGATATAATACTAAACATCATCATTATTAGTATTAATAATAAAAGTAATAATAATACTGATGAAGATGAAGAAGATGAAGATGATAATGAAGATACGGATGGATCAATGGATTAATTAATTAATAAAAGCAACACTACTAATACTAGTACTACAGTAGGTATCATCATAATCATTATGATTATCATCAATAATAATATTAATTATAATAATAATAATAAAAATAACAACCATCATCATCATCATCATCATCAGTATTATACATTGTAATAATAATAACAATAATTATAGGAATAATAATGCTATGAAATATAATAATGTGCATATAAAAAAGAAAAACAAATAGATAAACAGTCATCATAACATAAACAGTCATCACTAAAAGTTTTGACACCCCCCCCCCCCCCCTTCTTATCCCACTATCTATTTTAGTTGTTGTATTTAGTCAAATGTATTTGTAAACGTATTTTACAAAATAATTCAGCCCACTAATTTCTATTGGACAAACTATTGCCCTTTCCTCTACCCAAACCCATTTATAACTAGCACATTTATTTATTTATTTGTTTGTTTGTTTGTTTCTCCCTCCGATATAATAAACATTAATGTGAATGCAGCACCGAGGTGGAATGTCCGAGTTTGTTTGATGGTACATGATGTCCTCTTACTTCAACAGGAAAAGACTTTTGGTTCTGTTTTTCACTCTTGCTTCAGCAAATATTCATTTACACCCTGTTGATGTTTTCCATCATCAAATATGAACTTTAAATCTACGGCAGGAAACAGGGGAAATCTGCAGGCAAACTCCGGCCGCGGAGTGACTTTTCTACATTTCAATATGGCTCAAAATTGTGATTGCATTTCTGCCTCTCAAGTCCAGCCAGTGCCGTCCTACTGATTATCTCACACTCGTTTAAGCACCATCATGGAATTAAGATTGACAAAACACAATGTGAAATCTGTGGCCATCACAGGGGACGATTTAGCTGAACCTTGACCTTAACCATAAACCACATTCGTGTACTTTGTACTGCAGCTCTACATCGTCTTCAGACCTCGGCAACAGATCCTCAGTGCAACATTTCTTTTTATAAAAATGATATACTTTCAATTTCACCTCGTGCTTGGGATTACTGTCATTCATCAATACATCCACATTTAAACTAAAAATCGATTTAATATTTAATAATGTTTATTGAATTATTTCCCCCTCCTGCACTTGGCAGTCAGTGTACGGCAGATTTACAAATCTACATTGGCTTGGTATCTATAAATGATACATTTTTCCTTGTACTGTATTCCTTGTTCGCTATGTTCTCGAATTATTGGGACATCTGACTTTTTCAGCCATTGGTGGTATTGGTGGTTCCTCCCCAAACTGTTACCACAAAGTTGTAGGCACACCGTTGTATTTTAGTAGCAGGAAATTTTCTCCAAAACCTGATCCAGCATGGTAATGCCCCTGCAATGCCCCTGTGCACCAAGCCAGCTCCATAAAGATATACTTTATATGGGTTGGAGTGGAAGATCTGCTATAGAGCTCTGACCTCAACCTTACTGAACATGATGAACTGAAACTCTGACTGCATCCCCAGGCCTCCTCACCTCACCCACATCAGTACCTGACTTTACTAACACCCATGTGGCTGAATGAACTACCACAGTTAAATGCATTTGGACACCATTAAATGCAATCTGGTGTCAAAAATACAGAAATCGTTTTAATACACCAGGTAAATGATCTGCTGATGCTTTTTATTTCAAAATACCACCTTTCTTTACTTGTAAAACTGTGTGTGTGTGTGTGTGTGTGTGTGTGTGTGTGTGTGTGTGTGTGCGTGTATATGTATGTATGTGTGTGGAGAGTGATAGACTGTGGCCAAGCTTTACTCTTACACTGCTCTTAAATCATGAGGTGACAAGTGAAAAAGTGCATCGTGAAAGCCGATGTTTTGCTCCCTCTCCGTCAGCACTGGCGTGAGTCTGTGTGTGTGTGTGTGTGTGTGTGTGTGTGTGTGTGTGTGTGTGTGTTTTGCTGTATGTTTATGATGTGAATGGGAACTAAATGAACTGTTGTGAGTGTACACTGAATGTGGAATGAATGGGTTGTGTCCTGTCCTTGAAAAGCACAAATTGGAGAGCCCAGGCCATGCAGAATGAACAGAGAAGGAGAGAGAGAGAGAGAGAGAGAGAGAGAGAGAGAGAGAGAGAGAGAGAGAGTCAGAATTAGAAATCTCCTTAAATCCCAGGGCTTTACAAGATCTAACAGTATAAATGATATACATTAGCATGCCTGCTTTCCTCACAATGCAATATATTATTTAGATTCACTCTCAAATGCAGAGATCTGAGCTGTAGCTTAAACGTGGCTCTGAGTTAAAAGCCATTTAACTGGCCCTGGGGTGACGACTCAATGAAGCTCTCGTTAGAGCTGAGCCTCAATCAGAGTTATTGTGGGTTCCACTAATGGTGTCGAGTACTCGATTTTATTTTACACTTCAATCATTTTATACTCAGATCACGAAGGGAAAAAAAAAGCCGAGAGTGACTTTGCTTCAATGCTGCAAAATACATTACAGCAAAATAATTTCCACAGCACATAACAAATTAGTTATTAATTAGAATAATTGAAATATACAAAGAAATTCTCTTTTTAAAACAATACACCACAAATCCCTCTTAATAACTTATTGGTTCTTTAAACATTCTTGCCTCTGGCAGGAGGTTAATACTTGACCATAGGTGGTATTTGCAATATAATAATATCTTTTAGTGAGGCTTGAATCCTATTCCTATATAGGAGTATTTCCATTTTTGACTTTCTCAATCTGCAAGTGTTTTTTTTTTTTAGTTTTGATAAGTTTTTTCTTGGAATCTGTCAATCAAGTGCCCACAAATTCTTCATTATAGTTAATAACATTTTTATTATATATGTAATTAAATCATAGAGGTCCCCTGGTGGTCTAGTGGTTAGGATGCGACGCTCTCACCTCTGCGGCCCGGGTTCGATCCCCGGTCAGGGAACCGACCCCAGCCATTAGGGTTGCACAAGCCTTAATGCCGGTCCCAAGCCCGGATAAATAGGGAGGGTTGCGTTAGGAAGGGCATCCAGCGTAAAAACATGTGCCAAATCAAACATGCGGATGGTCCGCTGTGGCGACCCCTAATGGGAGAAGCCGAAAGAAAGTAAATGTAATTAAATCATAGACGTGCAACACTAATATAATGTGCATGTTATTGCATGTGACAATAAACAGACTGTTAAATTAGGTCTTTAATAAGGTGAGGTCTTTTAGTAAAGGTCTTTAACACTTCGTTTCTCTTAATGTTCATCTTTTACCCAGTTGATGTGTAAACAGTCCAGTTGTGGCTGCCCCACAATGGAACAGGTGACTAATGACAGCTGTGATAAAGGGACATTTGATTGTTTCACTCTAAAATCATGTTCAAGATATCCAACAGTTTTTGTTATTTCTTTGTCATTATATCTGGGGCACATTTGTTGTATTAGGTGTGCAGAGGACTATTTAAAACTAGTTTCACACATTCTTGAAGGAATACTGATATATTTTATCTGCCAACCCCATGTTTTTGACCAATCCATCCAGAGGTTTTGACTAATCCTGCCTACAGCTTGACCAGTCCTGCCAGTTCAGAGAGACAATATGACCAGTCCGGCCTGTTCTGTAGAAAGTTCAACCAGTCTCACTTACTCCTGAAAAAGGTTTGACCTGTACTGCCTGTACCACAGAATGTTTGGTCAATTCAAATTGGCCCAATTTTACAAAACCCACACAGTCTCACAGAATGTTTTATAAACCCACCTTTTTTTTTGCAGAATTTTGGCCAATCTTAATTCTACCTACATTGAGTTTGACCAATCCCACCATCTTCTGCAGAATTTCTGACCAATTCCACCAATTTTTTTTTAGAATGTTTTACCAATCCCATCTGTACAGTACCTGCAGAATGTTTGCTATCAGATCTACATCAAGTTTGACCAATATTACCAGTTGCTGCAGAACGTTTGACCAATCCCAGTTCCTGTAGAACAGTTGCCAATCTTTTTAGTTTTTGCATAAGATTTGACCAACCCCACCTCTTTTTACATCAAGTTTGACCGATCCCACCCGTTTCTGCAGAACATTTGACCAATATCGGCAGATTTTTTCAGAATGTTTGACCAATCCCACCAATCCTTGTAGAACATTTGACCAATCCTACCTCTTTCTAGATCAAGTTTGACCAATCGCCACAATTCCTGCAGAAGGTTGGGCCAATCCCACTGATTTTCACAATGTTTGTTCAATCCCACCATTTCCTGCAGAACATTTTACCAATCTCTCCAACTCCTGCAGAATGTTTTGACTGGTTTGCATGGTATTCCAATCCTTATGCACACCTTTACCACAAGCATTAGGGAAAAAAAAGACTTGATATAGTGCAAGATACCACTTGAAACCTCAGGACAGTTTTCGAAATTTCCATTTGTTTTTCACTTCCAGACCTGAGTGCTTTTAAAGTCAGCACTTTTCTCACTTCCCTATAAAACAAAGAGCTCTTTAAATACATTAAATCATTACTTACACAACCTTTACCCCCCAAACCCAAACATTTATTTCCCCCCACAGTATTACAGTTCGATTTGTTCATTCAAATTCATAAAAAAAAAATCCTTTAAAAAACAAAACAAAATGCTCACATGCACAGAATTGCATTGAAAAAAAAAAGAAGTAAATAAATAAAAACAAGACACATTCCACACATCGGTGCTTTCATAAAGAATACGTCACAGATGTGGAATCCAGATGCACCTGAGGCACGCTGGATTCTGTCGAACACACAGACAAATTGTGCTCATCTCCGTTGACCCCGAGAAAAGGAAAATGAAATCCCACACCCTATCAGTAAATAAATCAATCAAAATGTAATTCCGACGCACACGCGGTGACCTTCAGTGTGCCGGGCTTATAAAAACAGCCATGCGAATTTCATTTACGCTCTCCCACGCCACGTCCTCTGAAAGCAATAAGGAGTAATTGGGCCTGGCACTCACTCATACCAAATCAGCTTTGTCTTCTTCACTACGTGACGCTCGGTTGTCATAAATGAGAGGAAGGGAGGTGCGGGGAAAATCTCTCTCTCTCTTTTTCTCTCTCTCGCTCAATCTTTTTCTCTCCAGCATGTAGTTATCCTATTAGCTTTGCCGTAGAGACTAATTAACTCTGCATAAGTGAAAATCAGGACCGGTTCCTAGTCAAACAGAATAGTTATCAGCCACAGATAGCTGTTGATCATTCTCCGCTGCACCTCGCATTCCCCGGAGGACCCACGTTAAACACGGTGCCTGCAATTACACAGGCCGGCAGATGCAAAAGTGCTCATTAACGTGCAAAGCCTCCCTATGATGAATTTGAGGAATTCTGCCATTCTCAGGATTTTTACTAGCTGTTAGAGTAGGGCTTCGGGGATCGCTAGGACACTTAGCGCTAGTTAATGCTGGAAAAGTGCCAAACTGCGCTTTAGGGAGAGACTCATTAACCCTCTGATTGTGGTCGGGTCAAAGTACGAAGGAATATATTACCTTTTTCTGGTCAGCTTGACATTTTTGACTCAATTTACTGAAACAAACGCGGTAAATAGTCTCAGGTATTTATATTACAAAGGGCAAACTTGCATTCTCAAGTGATTACATCTATTACTTCTGTCAAAGGTTTCATTTACCTGGCTGGATTCGAACGCCATTTTGTAACGCTCGAACGATACATAGGTACATACAATACATACAACGATTCGCTCTCACCGCCGT
Organism: Silurus lanzhouensis; assembly: GCA_039877035.1. NCBI lineage: Eukaryota > Metazoa > Chordata > Actinopteri > Siluriformes > Siluridae > Silurus > Silurus lanzhouensis. The sequence continues at coordinate 160,311 of JBCEWE010000570.1, forward strand.
GGCCCGGGTTCGATTCCTGGTCAGGGAACCAACCCCAGCCATTAGGGAGGCACAAGCCAGTGCACTCTTAGTGCCGGTCCCAAGCCCGGATAAATGGGGATGAATACGGATGATCCGCTGTGGCGACCCCTAATGGGAGAAGCCGAAAGAAATGTTTTCTCTAAAACAGGTCAAAGGTGAATCTTGTGAACCTTCAATTGAAGAGTAAATACAGACAGAGCAAACCATAGAATTATACATTCTGAAAACGCATCTAAGAAACAAACAAACACTTGTATAGTAGAGTAAAAGTGTGAATCCTGTCTGGTCTTTTGCAATCAATATTAATCAAATATTATGTAAATCAAATAAATGAATTTGTGCTGCTGAAATTCAAAAGTCAAAGTGAAAGTCAAATTTTGTGCATTTTCAGTCACTGTGATCCAAAACCATAGTTTATATCAAGAAATCCTGAAATTCTGCATCGTCATACTGACAACATGACTAAACATTTTGATGATCTTGTTAGTGAACAATGACAAAGGCACTTTTCGTTCTAAAGGCAATGAGATGTTCATTAACACAATGTGAAATCCAATGTGTTGTGCACTTGATGCTGATTCAAGAAATGCTCCAAAGCAACTGAGAAAAACTGTAATAATGTGTTAAATATATATATATTCATATTTATATTACAGGAAAGATGCCTGCCTTCTAATACGTCTATTCCGCACTTCTTGCAAAGGCTCCACACCTTCAGCTGAACTTCAGCATCAATCTGTCAATCTGCCAACATGGGTGACTAGATGAGTGAGGACCCAAATGCAGGATGCACACAGGGTTATGGAGAGAACAAACTTTAATATAAAAAGTAGCGCAAAGGGGCAAAGGCAAAATCACAGGCCAAAAACAGTCTAGGGTCTTAACACAGGCAAACAGGGAACTACAGGGAGACAAAACTAAAAATACAAAACAGACCAAAATTCAGAAAGCCGGTAAAACGGAGCAACATAGGCAGAGCAGAAACAATAAACAGTCCAGAGTTCAAACCAGAGCAGAGGCAATGCAGAACAGGGTACAGAGTAAGGAACAGAAACAGGTACAGGATCAGGATCAGGATCAGGCAGGGTGGCAAAAGAAATCTCAGGGGCTATGGAGCCGGTAAAATAATCTGGCCCCGAGCTAAAGTCTCGATTCTCCTTAAATACCGGTAGACGCGGGAAAAACAGCAAGATGGCCGCCGGCCGAGGAAGTGCTCACCGCGAAACCGGAAGTGCACACAGTGTGCCCGGGAGTTCCTGACACAATCTGTAAAGCCAAAAAACACGAGAACAACAAGTAGTGCAATTTAATAATGAAAACATTTACAAATATGAAACATAAAATGCACCAGTTATGCCACTATTTTTTATTAAATTTCGGAAATGTGCACAACCTCTGAACTCTTAGCGGATTTGAGCAGATTTTATTCAATATGCTTGCATTTTAATAAAAAGAAACATGACCTGCATTATAGCTTGTTGCACAGACCCAAGTTTATGTTCCATCACTGGAAAATGGACCACAAGATCATGTTAAATGCGAGGCACAGAGTGCTCAGTATAATGCACTTCAAAATTATTATTATTAAATTATTAATGATTTATTATTGAAAAAAATGTAAACGAACAAGACTGAGTGGAAAAATTAGTGCTCAAGTATTATTAGCTGTTGCATTTCCTGCCTAATTGTTCCTGATGCCCTAAAATCTAAATGAAGTTCTTTTGATTGGAGACCACTCGCTTCTGCTGAATATGGTTCCCCATGAACAGCCTAAAGATCCATGAAGATACTAGGATGAGGTTCTCTTTAGAGTCTGGTTCCTCTCAAGGATTCTTTCACATACCATCTCTTGGAGTTTTTCCTTGCCACAGCCTCCACTGGCTCATTTATTAGAGATAAACATATACATTCAAAATTTTATGTAACATTTATATTTTAAAATAAATTATATTCATTAAGTGTATATTTGTAATCTGTTTGATTTTGTAAAACTGCTTTGTACAATGTCCACTGTTGAAAGCACTTTACAAGGAAAACTGAATTGACCCCTAACCCTAACTTCTAGGGAAGTGGTAGCTCAGTGCTCAGTCAAGGCTCCATGTTACTGAACGGAAGGTCTGGTTTGAAGCCCCAGCTGCCACTTTTGGGGTCTATAAACAAAACCCTCTAGGGGTGCTGTATCATAGCTGACCATGCGCTCTGACCCCAGCTTCGTAACATCTCTGGGATATGCGAAGAAAGAATCACCCCACTGTACATATGACAGGAATAAGGCACCTTCAACTTAACTTTAACCCTAAGCTTTAGCTTAGGTACCTGCAATGAGGAAGCATAAAACAAGACATTTGCCTGGCCAGATCTATAAGTGAAATATAAACAAAAACAATGATAGTGGTAGCTTAGGGTTAAAAAATTAGAAACAGAGAGCATCCGTCAGATCTCCAGCGCTGCAGGCCTGGTTATTGATCTCTCCTGGATTTGGACTGTACATAATGTCAACAGTCTGCTACACTGACTCAGGACTACAGTTTGCAGCTGATCACCATCACTGAACACCTCAACATCGTTTATCTGTAATAAATGGACATCGGTGCAACCCAGTCTCGGGGAGTTTTTCCTCGCCACAGTCACCGCCGGCTCACTTTTTATCATTTTTATCACCACATTTTCTGCTTTTAGACTATTCATTGTTAAAAACGCTAAACAATTAAAAATAAATTTAATTTAATTGAAGAATTAGACTTCTGATCAGAACGTCATGAGTTCAAATCCCAGTATCACTGCAAGGCACTTAACCCCCAACTGCTCAGGTGTAAAAATGAGATAAATGTAAGTTGGTCTGGATCAGGGGCGTCTGCCAGACATCATAAATGTAAATGCTCTGTTGAAGCATTTCAGCGTCCTATTTGTTTTCATTTATTACATCACCTCATCTTTGGTCACAATCAAACTGAGATGGTTCAAAAATCACACAGCCAGCTCAAGCCTTGTGCACTCACCTGAAATCACATCACATGCAAAGCTGTTGAGACGGAAACAACCTGACCAAGCGGAACTGTGTTTACTCGAACAGAGCTCTAGTCCCGGGAATGTAAATGACACCGATTGCCTGAGGTCATCGTCACGTAATGTCATTTCACATCACATCCTAATGAGGCTGATAACAACACCGTTACAAGCTCTCGGCTGTTTCCTGACGCTGTAATGAACACAGAGCTGATCCAGTAGACCTTCTTAGACACGAAAGGCTGAACGACACGCGATCCAAATAAAACCCACATTTCACCTGTATCTCCTTTTTGACGATGCTGAAAGGATTAGCTGGCGAACCACTGGAGGAGTGTGTGCTCTTTAAAAATGATGACACGGAGGGCAAGAGAGACGTGACCCTCATCACATTGAAATGTCAAATGTGTTAAAAACTATGTACTGTATTAGACACAACACACAAACACACACACACACACACAAACGAGCGACATTTCTCCTCCAAAACAACAAGAACGCTTTGAGTGTGCTGAGGGTGCACTTCTCCTTTATTACATCATGCCGTGTGTGTGTGTGTGTGTGTGTGTGTGTGTGTGTGTGTGTGTGTGTGTGTGTGAGTGGGGGGGTAAATTTGAGTAAAACACTTCTGAAAAGGTTTGGAACTATCAGTGGGAGTTTCCCGTTGCAGTGCATTAATTTACTAACACTTCAATCATTTTCATTTCCTGAATCATCACCTTTTAGTAGTATAATGGTTACGGTTTAAAGAGACGAGCTTGTTTATTTTCACATACACATAACATGCATGATTTAACGCATTTAAATGTCTTTTCTTAGTTACCACACATAATAAAATAATCTACAATTTATTTTTAATCTTGTCCTTCACAACAATAAATGCAACTGATCTATCTAGGCAAAAGTCCTGGGACACATCTATTTGTGGTTTTCCACAAAACAAAGAAAATCTTCATAAAAATTATATATGTATTATATCTAATTATATATATATATATATATATATATATATATATATATATATATATATATACAGTGCCCTCCACAATTATTGGCACCCCTGTTTAAGATGTGGTCATGGACTTCTAAAAATTCTCCTTTTTTTTTAAAACAACATAGAACCCAAATGCAAAAAAAGAGAAAAATCCAACCTTTCATTTAAGTACATTACTTTGGTGGTAAAAAAATCACACATTTAGAAAAAAAAAAAAAACTTGAAATCATGTGTGCCACAATTATTGGCACCCCTGATGTTAATACTTTGTACAACCTCCTTTTGCCAACAAGACAGCACTTAATCTCCTCCTATAACATTTCACAAGATTGGAGAACACAGAGAGAGGGATTTTTGACCATTCTTCTTTCTAGATCATCCAGTGTCCTGGGTCCTCTCTTATGCACTCTTCTCTTTAGCTCGCCCCACAGGTTTTTGATTGGGTTGAGGTCTGGGGACTGAGATGGCCATGGGAGGACCTTGAGTTTGTGACTGCTGAACCACTTTTGTGTAGATTTTGCCACATGTTTTGGATCATTATCCTGCTGAAAGACCCAATGACGACCCATCTTCAGCTTTCTGGCAGAGGCCATCAGGTTTTTATTTAAAATATCCTGGTACTTCAAAGCGTTCATAATGCCATGCACCCTAACAAGGTTCCCAGGGCCTTTGGAAGAGAAACAGGCCCACAGCATCACAGATCCTCCACAATACTTCACGGTGGGCATGAGGTGCTTTTCGGCATACTCATTCGCCAGACCCACTTAGAGTGTTTGTTGCCAAAAAGCTCAATCTTAGTCTCATCTGACCAAAGCACACGATCCCAGTTGAAGTCCCAGTACCGCTTAGCAAACTCCAGACGTTTACGTTTGTGAGTGTTAGTGAGAAAAGGCTTTTTCCTTGCATGCCTCCCAAACAGCTTGTTGGCATGTAGAGAGCGTCTGATGGTTGTTTTGGAGACTCTGTGACCCCAAGATGCCACTCTTTGATGCAATTCTGTGACGGTGAGCTTGGGAAATTTTTTTACTTCTCTTACCATCCTCCTCACTGTGCGTTGTGGCAAGATAAACTTGGGACCTCTTCCAGCCTTGTTTGTCACTGTTCCAGTTGTTTTAAACTTCTTAATGATTCCTCTGACTGTAGATACCGGCAAGTTAAGGCGAGTGGCTATTTTCTTGTAGCCATTGCCTGACTTATGAAGGTCGACACACATCTGCCTTACTTGAATGGTGTGTTCTCTTGTCTTTGCCATGTTGACAAATGGGTAAGAGAATTAGGCATCTGTGTCACGTCATATTTATACCCCAGGGAAACAGGAAATCATGAATTACTAATTAAAAGTCCCTAGATACCCTGACCAACCTTAGCAACTACAGAAAAATATATATAAAAAAAAAAAAAAAAAATTTCAGAGGAATTGTTAGGGGTGCCAATAATTGTGGCACACATGATTTAAAGTTTTTTTTTTTTTTCTAAATGTGTGATTTTTTTACCACCAAAGTAATGTACTTAAATGAAAGGTTGGATTTTTCTTTTTTTTTGCATTTGGGTTCTATGTTGTTTTAAAAAAAAAGGAGAATTTTTAGAAGTCCATGACCACATCTTAAACAGGGGTGCCAATAATTGTGGAGGGCACTGTATATATATATATATAAGGCGTAACCTAATGACATTATAGAATTATAAACGGTGACGTGAATAACACTGATTATCTCTTCATCGTGGCACCTGTTAGTGGGTGGTAAATATATTAATCAGTAATCAGTGAACATTTTGTCCTCAATAATAATGTGTTAGAAGCAGAAAAAATGGGCAACCATAAGAAAATGAGAGACAGTTTTGACAAATTGTGATGTCTAGACGATTGGGTCGTCTCCAAAACTGCAGCTCTTGTGGGATGTTCCTGGTCTGCAGTGGTCAGTGTGTATTAAAAGTGCTCCAAGGAAGGAACAGTGGTGAACTGGCGACAGGCTCATTGATGCATGTGGGGAGTAAAGGCTGATCCTTGTGGTCCAATCCAACAGACAAGCTCCTGTAGCTCAAATTGCTGAAGAAGATCATGCTGTTAATGGTCGAAGGGTCACTATTTGGCAGCAAAATAGGGACCAACACAATATTAGGCAACTAGGTATAATGTTATGCCTGATTGGTTTATATATATATATATACAATCAACCCCCGATTATTCGCAAGTTCAAACCAATATAGTGTGCAAATATGTGTGTGTGTGTGTGTGTGTGTAAATATCATAGATTTGTTTGGTTTGTTTCTTCGTGTACAAATTTTTCCTTTCTGTCCATGCAAGTTTAACATTTTCCAGGACTTTACACAATATTCTCTGCCATCTCTCTCTCTCCTCTCTCTCTCTCTCTCTCTCTCTCTCTCTCTCTCTCTCTTTCTCTCTCTCTTTCTCTCTTTCTCTCTCTCTCTGACTTTCTCTCAAACTGCCAGTAGTCTTGTCCGCATCACAGTTGTCAGCATGCGGTTATACAAACTCTCCTGTCGCCTCTGTTGTCTGTGGATAGATTACACTGTGAGAGAGAGGGAGAAGAGAAGAGAGAGAAAGAAAGAAAGAGAAACAGAGAGCATCCGTCAGAGCCCCAGTGCTGCAGGCCTGGTCATTGATCTGCTCCAGGCCCCAATCAGCAATAATCAGCTCCTGCTTGGGCTGCAGTGATTCTAACCTATTGATCTGCATACAGGCCCCATTGCTACACACACATTCATTTTCATTAGCACAGAATTGCATTGCGAGTCAAAACACACACACATATACACACATATACACACATATACACACATATACACACACACACACACACACACACACACACACACACACACACACACACACACACACACACACACACACACACACACACACACACACACACACACACACACACACACACACACACACACACACACACACACACCTTGTTTAGGATGTTTATCCCTACTTTTAAGCAGCACAGTGGGAATTGCTACAAAGCGGTCGGCTAAAAAACGATTAACTGGGCGACGTATCGCAGCTGTCATAACGCGTGAGAGATTATGAGAGGAGGAAAAGGAAGAAAAAACGACGCGCATGTACACATCCATGAGGAGCTAGAAAATGTTATATGATCACTAAAAACAAGACAGTTAGGCAAAATCAATTATGATAAGAATTCTTTTTCGTTTTATCCACAGCTTCAAAAAAATGTCTTAAAAGGAGAAAATCCTGACAATTCCGCATATCGAGGGAGTGGATGGATGAATGAAGGATAGAAGCAATGAAGAGATTTGTTAAAGTATGCTAAAATAAGTAGAACAGTTAAGTAGATCATATCTTTCAAAAATTAAATATGAAATGTAAAACACACACACACACACACACACACACACACACACACACACACACACACACACACACACACACACACACAGACATATACATACACAGACACACACACACTTATACACACTGCTGTATTACCCGGATGGGGTCTAACTAGGCCTGCAACTAATGATTATTTTATTAATAATTACCGAAACAACCCCCCCCCATTTTTTTTGTTGTGAAGATCTAAGCATCTGGAATCTAATTATTTTAATTTTGTAATTTTTGTATCATAATTAAATGATTTACGCATAAATTAAATATACAATCCGCAGTAAATCACGTTTGAAAGCAGATAAATTACTGTTACTGTACTATATTACAGTAAATTACTGTATTACTGTACTATTTAGAACTTAGAACGTAACCCCCACGAGTTGCGGGGGGACCACTGTATACAGTTTTTGCCCACCGTGCTGATGTTTCGCCATCAGACATGACCCCAGTGTGTTTTATTTTCCTGCTGCCGGTTGACCCTGTACTCTCCACCGTTTTGCAAGCGGCCGTGTTATCTTGCCGTCACGCTAACCCGTAACTTGAGCAGCCCGACTAACTGATAACGGCATTCGTTGACAACAAATTTTTATTGATTAAAATTATTATTGATTTTATCGATTAGTTGTAGATCTACCACACTTTTTCATACATTTTTTTTTTTAGTTTTTATTTATTCAATTTAATTTGTGCCAATTTACTCAATTCAATCAATATAATAAAAAAGTGCATTTCATTCATTTTATTTATTTTATTTAATTTTTTATATATTTTATTTTTATGAATATTATAAAATATTATTTTATATATTATTAACCCGAGCAGGCATTTTAACTAAAATGGTTTTAAAGATGTAAACTGTTCATGTTCACAAATGTTCATCATAATAAACTATGCTAATAAAAAATGATTTTATGTTTTGCATTTGTGTGAAAAGCAATTTTATGTTTGGCTTTTCTTCCCCCTAACCGTACCGAACTTGAACCGAACCGTGACTTAAAACCCGAGGTATTTACCAAACTGTGAATTCTGTGTACCGTTACACCCCTAATATCCACTGCTCGTAGCTGAAGGAAAAATCACGGGTGAAGTCATTGAGACCAATCCCCGAAGAGGGACACTGCACATGATACTTGATAAAGGTAAGATGGTGAAGGATGTCTTTAGCTTGTTTGTGATAGCTCAATTTTCCGAGCAACTCCCAGAATCTCTGGAAAGCATCCTGTTTTAGAATTTGTCCCTCCCTTAAAATGTTCTTTGCATGATGGTGGATTGTTCAAAGCACATAATAAAAGATTGGAGACGTCAATGCTTTTGATACAGCCCTAATTATTAGATTAGGAATTATGAGTTGGAAAGGTATCATATAAATAGGGTTTTTGCTACTCAGAGTTTTGAGGGTGGGGAATGTGCAAATTAGCTGTAAGCATAGAAACACTCTCGGACATTTGATAAACGTGCTCTGCGTGCCACTTGCAAAATGCGTAAGGACCCATGGCAATGGGAATGAATCTATACATCATAATATATGGGATGTTATACAAAATCGGATCTGATCCCCGAGCCTCACGGGCCACAAATCTAATTAACGCCACACAATTGCATACAAGCAGGAAACAGCATTGGCTATTAACTCAAACCTTATCGAACCGCCCGAAAACGTTCTGGCAATCGTTTTTTTTTTTTTTTTTACAATGCCTGCTTGTGCTCAGTGTCCAATCAGATGCCCCCCAAAAAAGAAAAAAATTAGTCGCTGCAATGTCTTGTGGGATTGCGCTCGCTTTCAGTTTGGCGAGAGCACTTTGTTTATCTGTTCATTTATCTAAAAGAAAATGAGAGAGCGAGGAATAGTCTGCTGATTAACTTCCCCCTCTTGGCGCCGCTCCTCTTCCCGGCGGCACCGGTCTGTAAATGAACGGAGAGAGTGATCTTTGCATAATTGTTTCTTTCACTTTAAAAAAGTAATTAAGTGAGTGGGCCGGGGAGGGCGTCAAGCCAGGAGAGGAGGCTGGGGAATATTTAGGGATCGATCGGCGTGAGAGACTTCGTGAGGAAGTTCGAGTCCGTGTTGGCGTTCTTTAACGCGCTCACGTTTTTCCGCTGTGCTCGTTCCAAAAAAAAAGGCAAAAAGTGGTGCGACCGATAAAGCAAAGAGGTTCTAATGTAAAGAGATATACAGTGAGAATTGTTCGGTACAGCATCCATATTTCCTTTGGAAGAGACAGGATGACAGATTGCTGAGGAGCGTGGTGTCAGTGAGCGCACGGAAACATGCAGTAATTAGAAGAGTCATGCCTGGGCAGCGCCGCACGCTGCACTGTTACACTGCCCACCCACGGAGATTGGCAGGAAAAAGTAACAAGCCTGAGGCTGGCATACAGCAGCCCAGGCCGGAGCTTGACGCGTCAGCCTGTCTCCATCAAAAAAAGAAAAGAAAAAAAGAAACGAGGTCTGTGTGCCACACCGGATGATATTATTGTTAAAGAGTGGAACATGACAACGCTGCTGTGCTCACCTTTCAGCCGAGCCTGGCCTTAAGCTTTCCGGAGGAGTGTGAACCAAACTGTTACAATCTTTTGCCGCCTACATGGTGCTTAGCACCTGTTGAGGGTCAAGAGCTTTGTGTGTAAGGTTGCCCACCCAATAGCCCAATGACAGTATCCACTTTCTTGCTCTGCTGTAAAAGATTACTAAAATGGATTGCAATTTGTTACATGACTAATTTTTTACCTCTAATTTGACTCCAAGTCAAGATTTAACTTGAATATATATCATTCAAGCTGATCACCTTATTGGTTGTATTTCTTCTTTAATTTTAATAGATTGTTCTAAACATTCCGTCTTTTCAATTAATTATTCATTATGGACCCGGAGGTCCCCTGGTGGTCTAGTGGTTAGGATGCGACGCTCTCACCTCTGCGGCCCGGGTTCGATCCCCAGTCAGGGAACCAACCCCAGCCATTAGGGTTGCACAAGCCTTAGTGCCGGTCCCAAGCCTGGATAAATGGGGAGGGTTGCGTTAGGAAGGGCATCCAGCGTAAAAACATGTGCCAAATCAAACATGCGGACGATCCGCTGTGGCGACCCCTAATGGGAGAAGCCGAAAGAAGGTTATTCATTATGGACCCGGAGTCGCTTAAAGCTTTGTGCTTGGAAAAGGATACCTGCTCACGAGGGCACATTGGCGAGTCCGAATCTTAGTCAGAGGACATAACCATAAAACGAATATTCTTTAAGTAGGCCACACAATGCACAATAGTTGATTTAGCCACATTATTATAACTTGCTAAGTCAGTAAGAGCCACTACACATGCTCACGGACACAAACTCGGCAGTCTAAACCTTAGTCAGAGGATATGGCTCTAAACAAATGTTCTTTAAATGAGAAACAACAGAGAACTGTAAACAAGACTGTACTAGTAAACATAAACACAAAATGTAAACACAATCAAGTAGACATGCAAAACAGCATGTAAACAGTTATATTACAGTTATGTATAGTTATGATAGAATAATAATATAAAATGTGTGGTGCTGAAGACATGGGTGTGTGTGAATCGAAATGAGTATTGAGTGTGTAATTGGTCACTGGGAACAATTACTGACTCGTCATTGGAAACAATGGTGATTATTGATTAGTCATTAAGAATAATGGTAATCAGTGATTGGTCATTGGGGAGACTAGGTATCAGAGTGTCACGCCCTGTCTAGGGATGAAACACAACGTGAAAGGACTTGCTTGTACAGGAAAATTGTGACAACAATGAATTATTTGGGTGTTTGATTTTGAGAGCCAAGCTTTGAACTAGATGAACAAATAGTACAGAAAAACAAGGTAGCTCTAGTATTTGGGGGTTCTCTTGAGGAAGTGATGAGGCGGCTTTTAAAGTGTCGAGGACCAATCAGGAGACAGCAGCAATCAGCCTACAGGAGCCAGACAGATGATATTTTCTAAACTTGGCCCAGACACAGACAACCTGGACACAACAAAGAAATAACAAAACGAACATATGGTTGTTACACAGTGGTTGATGGATTGGGAAACGCAATCACCAGTGATTAGTCATTGGAAACAGAACTGATCAATTATTGATTATTGACCACAATAGTGATCATTAATTGGTCTTTGGGAATAATGGTAACCAATGATTTGTCATTGGAAATATACTTCAACTTTTATTTATTCATATAGCACATTTAAATGCAGCTTTGTTGCCCAAAGTGCTTCACAAAATGTAAGAAAAATCTAAATGCACACACAAAACACTTCACAGAAATAAAACAAACTCATGTAATGTACCCAAATTACAATTTCCCTGCTTCAAGGACAAAATATAAAAAATGTGTCCTCAAATAAGGCCTAAAAACCTTTATTGATGAAGCCTGCCGAAAATAAAGATGGAGACAGTTCCACAGTTTAGCGCCTATTACTGAAAAGGCGCAATCCCGTTTTGTGTTTTTGAACTTAGGAACAGTGCATGAATACTAATCAGTGATTAGTAATTGGGAATAATATTGACCACTCATTGATCAATGGGAACAATTGTGATCAATAATTAGTAATTGAGAATAATTGTGTAGTCTTTGGTCATTATTAACAATGTTGATCTGTGATTGGTCATTGGAAAAAAAGTTATCAATAACTGGTCTTCTGGAACAGATGAGACAAATATTGGTAAGTGGGAATAATTGTGATCAGTGATTGGTCATAGGGACAATAGTGATCAGTGATTGGTCATTGGAAACAATAGTGATCAGTGGTTGGTCATTGGGGACATAAGTGATCAGTGATTGGTCATTGTCAACAATAGTGATCAGTGATTGGTCATTGAGAACAATAGTGATCAGTTAATGGTCATTGGGGACATTAGTGATCAGTGATTGGTCATTGGTGACAATATTAATCAGTGATAGATCATTGTGGACAATAGTGATCAGTGATTGGTCATTGTCAACAATAGTGATCAGTGATTGGTCATTGAGAACAATAGTGATCAGTTAATGGTCATTGGGGACATTAGTAATCAGTGATTGGTAATTGGGGACAATAGTGATCAGTGATTGGTCATTGGGGACAATAGTAATAAGTGATTGGTCATTGGGGACAATAGTGATCAGTGATTGGTCATTGTTGACAAAAGTGATCAGTGATTGGTCATTGGGGACAATAGTGATCAGTGATTGGTCATTGTTGACAAAAGTGATCAGTGATTGGTCATTGGGGACAATAGTGATCAGTGATTGGTCATTGTGGACAATAGTGGTCAGTGATTGGTCATTGGGGACAATAGTGATCAGTGATTGGTCATTGTGGACAATAGTAATCAGTGATTGATGATAAAGATAATCTCATTTGTAGCCTTATATGGAAATCCATATAAGTCAAAGTTCAACTATTATTTTAAAAAGGATTATTATTATTATTATTATTATTATTATTATTATTATTAACCCAGCCATTAGGGAGGCACAAGCCAGTGCATTCTTAGTGCCGGTCCCAAGCCCGGGTAAATGGGGAGGGTTGCGTTAGGAAGGGCATCCAGCGTAAAACATGTGCCAAATCAAATATGCGGATCACAAATGAGAATTTCATACCGGATCGGTCGAGGCCCGGGTTAACAACGACCACCACAGGTATCGTTAGCCGACAGGGTACCGGTGGAAATTGGGCTACTGTTGGCCGAAGGAGGAAAAGGAGAGGAGGAAGACGTCTACAGAGACGGCAGGGAAAGGAGCAGTGTAGGAGAGTGGAGGTTAGGGTTGGTACTTTAAATGTTGGTACTATGACGGGTAAAGGGAGAGAAGTAGCTGATATGATGGAGAGGAGAAAGGTAGATATGCTGTGTGTTCAGGAGACCAAGTGGAAAGGGAGTAAGGCCAGGAACATTGGAGGTGGATTTAAACTGTTTTATCATGGTGTGGATGGAAAGAGAAATGGTGTAGGGGTGATTCTGAAGGAAGAGTACAGTAAGAGTGTAGTGGAGGTGAAGAGAGTTTCTGATAGGGTGATGATCGTGAAGGTGGAAGTTGAAGGGATGATGATAAATGTCATCAGTGCCTATGCTCCACAAGTTGGCTGTGAGATGGAGGAGAAGGAAAGATTCTGGAGTGAATTAGATGAAGTGGTAGATGGTGTACCTAGGAAAGAACGGTTGGTGATTGGGGCGGACTTTAATGGGCATGTAGGTGAAGGAACAGAGGTGACGAGGAGGTGATGGGTAGGTATGGTTTTAAGGAGAGGAATGTGGAAGGGCAGATGGTGGTAGATTTTGCTAAAAGGATGGAAATGGCAGTGGTGAACACTTATTTTAAGAAGAAGGAGGATCATAAGGTGACTTATAAGAGTGGAGAAAGGTGCACACAGGTGGACTATGTGCTATGCAGGAGATGCAACCTGAAGGAGATTGGCGACTGTAAGGTGTTGGCAGGGGACAGTGTAGCTAGACAGCATAGGATGGTGGTCTGTAGGATGGTTTTGGAGGCGAAGAAGAAGAGGAGGAGAGTGAGGACTGAAAGAAGAATAAGATGGTGGAAACTGAAGAAGGAAGAGTGTAGTGTGAGGTTCAGGGAAGAGGTCAGAGAGAGGCTCAGTGGTGTTAAGGAGGTGTTGGATGATTGGGCAAATACTGCAGGAGTGATGAGGGAGGCAGCTAGAAAAGTACTTGGTGTGACATCTGGAAATAGAAAGGAAGACAAGGAGACGTGGTGGTGGAATGAGGAAGTGCAGGAGAGCATAAGGAGAAAGAGGTTGGCAAAACAGAAGTGGGACAGACAGAGTGATGAGAAAAGTAGGCAGGAGTACAAGGAGATGCGGCAGCAGGTTAAGAGGGATGTGGCGAATGCCAAGGAAAAGGCATATGAGGAGCTGTATGAGAGGTTGGACACTAAGGAAGGAGAAAAGGATTTGTACCGATTGGCCAGGCAGAGGGACCGAGCTGGAAAGGATGTACTGCAAGTTAGAGCAGTAAAGGATGGAGAGGGAAATGTGTTGACTAGTGAGGAGAGTGTGTTGAGAAGGTGGAGGGAGTATTTGAGCAGCTGATGAATGAGGAAAATCAGAGAGAGAGAAGGTTGGATGATGTGGAGTTGGTGAAGCAGGATGTAGATAGGATTAGTAAGGAGGAAGTGAGAGCAGCGATTAAGAGGATGAAGAGTGGAAAGTCGGTTGGACCAGATGACATACCGGTAGAAGCGTGGAGATGTTTAGGAGAGATAGCAGTGGAGTTTTTGACCAGATTGTTTAACAGGATTTTGGAAGGTGAGAAGATGCCTGAGGAATGGAGAAGAAGTGTGCTGGTACCAATCTTTAAGCATAAAGGAGATGTGCAGACCTGCAGTAACTACAGGGGTATTAAGTTGATCAGTCACACCATGAAGTTATGGGAAAGAGTAGTGGAAGCCAGGCTGAGAGAAGAGGTGACCATCTGTGAGCAACAGTATGGTTTCATGCCGAGGAAGAGCACCACAGATGCCTTATTTGCTTTGAGAATGTTGATAGAGAAGTATAGAGAAGGACAGAAGGAATTGCATTGTGTATTTGTGGATTTAGAGAAGGCGTACGACAGGGTGCCAAGAGAGGAGTTGTGGTATTGTATGAGGAAGTCAGGTGTGTCAGAGAAGTATGTGAGGGTGGTGCAGGACATGTATGAGGACAGTGTGACGGCAGTGAAGTGTGCAGTAGGTACGACAGACTGGTTTAGAGTGAAGGTTGGACTGCATCAAGGATCGGCCCTGAGCCCTTTCCTGTTTGCAGTGGTGATGGACAGGTTGACGGACGAGGTCAGACAGGAGTCTCCCTGGACTATGATGTTTGCGGATGATATTGTGATTTGTTGTGAGAGTAGAGAGCAGGTTGAGAAGAGCCTGGAGAGGTGGAGATATGCGCTGGAGAGAAGGGGAATGAAACTCAGTAGGAGTAAGACAGAATACATGTGTGTGAATGAGAGGGAGGGCAGTGGAGTGGTCCGGTTGCAGGGAGAAGAGCTTCAGAAGGTGGAGGAATTCAGGTACCTGGGGTCAACAGTGCAAAGTAATGGAGAGTGTGTTAGAGAAGTGAAGAAAAGAGTGCAGGCAGGGTGGAGTGGGTGGAGAAGAGTGACAGGAGTGATTTGTGATAGTAGGGTATCTGCAAAATTGAAAGGGAAGGTTTATAGGACTGTGGTGAGACCTGCGATGTTGTATGGTTTAGAGACAGTGGCATTGAGTAAAAGACAGGAGGTGGAGCTGGAGGTAGCAGAGCTGAAGATGTTGAGGTTTTCGTTGGGAGTGACGAGGATGGATAAGATTAGAAATGAGTTTATTAGAGGGACAGCGCATGTAGGATGTTTTGGTGACAAGGTGAGGGAGGCGAGATTGAGATGGTTTGGACATGTGCAGAGGAGGGACATGAATTATATTGGTAGAAGAATGCTGAGGATGGAGCCACCAGGTAGGAGGAAAAGAGGAAGGCCAAGAAGGAGGTTCATGGATGTGGTGAGGGAAGACATGCAGGTGGTTGGTGTGGGAGAGGCAGATGTAGAGGACAGGGTGGTATGGAGACGGATGATCCGCTGTGGCGACCCCTAATGGGAGCAGCCGAAAGAAGAAGAAGATTATTATTATTATTATTATTAATTTATTTTTTTAAGCTATGAACAGAATTTCCCCAGCAAACAAAACAATGGGGAAAAGATTTTAGATTAGAAACAGTGGGTTTCACACAACATAGAGCTACATATTTTAACAAAACACAGAGCTGAGGACTAAAGTAAGTTGTCCTGGCCTAAAGTCACTCGAGTGCAACCGAGTGCAAACAGTGCAGAGAAAACACAGTGCAACAGAGAACACGGTGCAGGACAGACACAAAACACAAAATAGTGCCGCCAGCAAACCTACTGTATAAAGTCTTATACAGTACAATGTGCAAAAGAGAACTGTAAACAAGTGTACTAGTAAATATAAACACAAAATCTGATCACTGAAAAAGATTTTAGATTAGAAACATTTGGAACTCCAGAAATGCTATATTTTTAATGTATTATATTTATTGATTTATTTATTTATACAGTTACCTGTGCCAGACATTCAAAAGTTCCCAAATAATTACTGCTCAAACATTTTTGTATTATAAACTTCCTCTGTGACAAAATATATTTTCTACGAGCTGCAACATGAAGTGTTACACTATGCACCTTAATTAAACCTTAATAGCCACAAAAGGCCTGGAAAAACCACTCTAGGTGTATAAACCACCATGTGACCTTTTAAACAACTGTTTAACATGTACACAGGTTTGATATTCAGAGATATTTAGCCTGCTGTATGTTAGACAAGCTGCAGTAACTAGCGTTCTACAGGCATTGATGCTAATCAGTTACATTCAGTAGTCCTCTGCTAAAGTAATGATCAGGAAAGGAAAGTATGACTTTCAGATAGGAAGAAGTTTGGAAGTAACTTTGGCAGGACGTTTAAGAGAAAAAATGCAGAAAGAAAGTTGGAACGACGTTTAGATTAAGGACACTCAATTAAGGAAATTTAGTAGGAAGTATATTTAGAAGGAAGCAAATATGGATGAAAGTTTTGAAGGAAGAACATTCAAAAGGATGAAAGTTTGCAAGAAAAAATTTGAAGAAAGAACATTCGGAAGAAAGCAGGTTTGGAAGAAGGTTTTGAAGGAAAGACATTCAGAAGGAAACAGTTTTGGAAAGAAAGTTCAAAAGTTTAAAAGGAAGTTTTGAATTAAGGCCATTCAGAAGGAAAAAAAGTTTTATAGAAAACATTTGGAAGCATGTTTTGAAGGAAGGACAGTCATAACGAAGGACATTTTGAAGAAGAAAATTTTGAAAGAAGTTTTGAAAGAATTCAAAAAAAGACATTCAGAAGGAAGCAGGTGTGGAAGGATGTTAAACAATTTGTAAGGAAGTTTTAAATGAAGGACATTCAATAGAGAGGAAAGGTTTAAATATAAACAGAGGGAAGTTCAGATGGAAGTTTTGAAGGAAGAAAATTCAGAAGAAGGAAGTTTGAAGAGAAGTTTTAAATAAAAGGCCATTCAGAGGGAAGGAAATTTTTAAGCAAAAATTGGAAGGAAGTTTGGAAGGAGGTTTTGTAGGAATTCCATTCAGAAGAAAAGGGCGTTTGGAAGGAAGGACATCCACAAAGAAGGAAGTTTGGAAAGAAGTTTGGAAAGTTTGGAAGGAAGTTTGAGAACGGCAGGCAGGCTTACATATCCGAGCTTGACTTTTAAAAAAAAAATTGGAAAAGCACAGAAGAAACAGCTAAAAAAAAAAAGGTGTGAAGACATTTGAGTGCTTGGAGAGATAGAGAAAATGAAAGAGAGAGAGAAAGAGAGATAGAAAGACAGAGAGAGCGGTAAAGAGAGGTAGAGAGAGCGATCCTGCCTCACTAAATATAATTAGCAGCTCATAGTGCTAAATGTAGTAAGTGTAGATTGGCGAAAAGGCAGCATGCTGCAGACGACACCTCGCAAAGATAAAAACGACACAGGTGATATGCACGATGAGCTTTGTTTGTTTGTGGTGTGTGTGTGTGTGTGTGTGTGTGTGTGTGTGTGTGTGTGTGTGTGTGTGGCTGTGCTGAAAACTGCAAACATCCTAGGCTTAACAGAGACAGACTTTGTAACTATTAGCACCCTTTGTGAAAATTAGCATAAATGTATTTATTTAGCATGAATTTATTTTTGTATCAAAATATAGTTCTTACAAATATGGCTTATAAAGAATGAATTCTTGACCTTTAATGAGACTCATTTTACATAAAATGTTTCTTTACAATAGCATATATGTCACTTTTTAGTCAACATTCCTTCAGACAATTCAATGTAAATAGTGGACATTTAAAAGCTTATTACAAAATGTTGTTATATAATGAACAAAACATTACTAAGTACACAAGTAATCATTCAAACGTATATCATGGCCAGGCTGAATATTGGATTCTGATTGGTTGGAAGGTGCAAGTTGCCACTCGGGTAACTCTGATCAGTGCTCTTAATGAATTTCTTCAGCAGTTTGAGCTACAGGAGCTCGACTGTTGGATCGGACCACACGTGCCAACCTTCGCTATCCACATGAATCAATGAACCTCAGACGCCAATGACCCTGCCACCGGTTCACCACTGTTCCTTCCTTGGACCACTTTTGATAGATACTGATCACTGCAGACCAGGAAAAGCCCAGAAGAGCTTCAGAGACGCTCTGACCCAGTCGTCTAGACCTTACAATTTCACCCTCATCAATCTCACTCAAATACTTTCCCTAACCCATTTTTCCTGCTTCAAACTATTTAGATTTTATTGTCGGGTGGTTCTTTGCCTTCGCAGCATGCGTTAAAAAAATCATGTCATTCAGGACTAACTGTGGATTATCCCTTATTGAATAAAAATGTTATAGGCTTTATAGAGGTTTGTGAATTATGACCTCCTGTAGGATTAATTTATTCACAGAGGGTAATAATCATTTACAATGCTCCGCCTCTAACATTTTGAGGTCATACAAATTTTCATGTAATATGACACCATTGATGGACCAGTCACCAAGGGAACTGATACTCCTTCTCTATATCCCTCACTTCCTGACTTCAACCTTGACACACTTTTTATCCCCTTGTTCTTTCCTTTTTTTTCTAAATGCCAATCCGACTCCTCCGTAGAACCCGTGATGGGCAGCTAATTCATCTGATCACACAGCTTTTAACAATTTACAGTGCCCTCCACAATTATTGGCACCCCTGTTTAAGATGTGGTCGTGGACTTCTAAAAATTCTCCTTTTTTTTTTAAACAACATAGAACCCAAATGCAAAAAAAGAGAAAAATCCAACCTTTTATTTAAATACATTACTTTGGTGGTAAAAAAATCACACATTTAGAAAAAAAAACAAACTTGAAATCATGTGTGCCACAATTATTGGCACCCCTGATGTTAATACTTTGTAGATGTTAATACCTCCTTTTGCCAACAAGACAGCACTTAATCTCCTCCTATAACATTTCACAAGATTGGAGAACACAGAGAGAGGGATTTTTGACCATTCTTCTTGATCTTTCTAGATCATCCAGTGTCCTGGGTCCTCTCTTATGCACTCTTCTCTTTAGCTCGCCCCACAGGTTTTCGATTGGGTTGAGGTCTGGGGACTGAGATGGCCATGGGAGGACCTTGAGTTTGTGACTGCTGAACCACTTTTGTGTAGATTTTGCCACATGTTTTGGATCATTATCCTGCTGAAAGACCCAATGACGACCCATCTTCAGCTTTCTGGCAGAGGCCATGAGGTTTTTATTTAAAATATCCTGGTACTTCAAAGCGTTCATAATGCCATGCACCCTAACAAGGTTCCCAGGGCCTTTGGAAGAGAAACAGGCCCACAGCATCACAGATCCTCCACCATACTTCACGGTGGGCATGAGGTGCTTTTCGGCATACTCATCTTTTGTTTTACGCCAGACCCACTTAGCAAACTCCAGACGTTTACGTTTGTGAGTGTTAGTAGACTCTGTGACCCCAAGATGCCACTCTTTGATGCAATTCTGTGACGGTGAGCTTGGGAAATTTTTTTACTTCTCTTACCATCCTCCTCACTGTGCGTTGTGGCAAGATAACCTTGGGACCTCTTCCAGCCTTGTTTGTCACTGTTCCAGTTGTTTTAAACTTCTTAATGATTCCTCTGACTGTAGATACCGGCAAGTTAAGGCGAGTGGCTATTTTCTTGTAGCCATTGCCTGACTTATGAAGGTCGACACACATCTGCCTTACTTGAATGGTGTGCTTTGCCATGTTGACAAATGGGTAAGAGAATTAGGCCTCTGTGTCATGTCATATTTATACCCCAGGGAAACAGGAAATCATGAATTACTAATTAAAAGTCCCTAGATACCCTGACCAACCTTAGCAACTACAGAAAAATATATAAAAAAAAAAAAAACAATTACATTTTTCAGAGGAATTGTTAGGGGTGCCAATAATTGTGGGACACATGATTTCAAGTTTTTTTTTTTTTCTAAATGTATGATTTTTTTTTACCACCAAAGTTATGTACTTAAATGAAAGGTTGGATTTTTCTCTTTTTTTGCATTTGGGTTCTATGTTGTTTTAAAAAAAAGGAGAATTTTTAGAAGTCCACGACCACATCTTAAACAGGGGTGCCAATAATTGTGGAGGGCACTGTATTCAAACTGAGAAAAAAACTCAATGTTTAGTTAAAATGGAGAATACTGAGAACCTGAGGGGTGCATTTTGGTGTGTGGGTTCCACACACACACACACACACACACACACACACACACACACACACACACACACACACACACACACACACAGATGTCTTGGCAAAAGATAATGTCATTTTGGTTATTGATGCGCCATCAGTCAGGTGTTATTTTCTGAAAAATGCATCTGGAAATCGATAACCTGGTGTGTGTGTGATTAAGGGGAAGCAAGAGAGAGAGAGAGAGAGAGAGAGAGAGAGAGAGAGAGAGAGAGAGAGAGAGAGAGAGAGAGAGAGAGGAAATAAAGGGAGGGAGAAAGAGAGAAAAAAAGGGAGAGAAAGAGAAAGTTAGAGACAGTTTCAAG
This sequence comes from Silurus lanzhouensis, assembly GCA_039877035.1. NCBI lineage: Eukaryota > Metazoa > Chordata > Actinopteri > Siluriformes > Siluridae > Silurus > Silurus lanzhouensis. The sequence goes on from JBCEWE010000570.1 coordinate 181,274, forward strand.
AAAGAAAGAGAAAGAAAGAAAGAAAGAAAGAAAGAAAGAAAGAAAGAAAGAATTTAAGAGAGAGTGAGAAAGGGATAGATAGATAGATAGATAGATAGATAGATAGATAGATAGATAGATAGATAGATAGATAGATAGATAGATAGATAGATAGATAGATAGATAGATGGAAAAAAACAAATAGTGGAATAGAAACAGAAAGTTTGACCAAGCTATTGAAAGAAAAAGAAAGAAAGGAAGAAAGAAAAAATGAGAGATAACGAGTACAAGAGTGGAAAAATAGAGAGTGAGCAAGGGATAGAAAGAATGAGAGAGATAGAGATAGAGAGCGTGAGAGAAATAGAGAAAGAGAGAGAAAGATGAGTGTGGATTATTTGAGAGGAGGTGAAAATGAAAATGAAAGAAAAGCAATACATTAAAGCTGCAGTCAGTGTATTTAGTGACGTCAATCAATAAACTCCTATAAAATGTACCCCATCATGTTAGTCATCATGAGTGACAGGTGAACAGAGACACTTTTATGTCCCGACGTTTGTTATCAGCATCATTTAGAAACCTAGACGTTTCTATAGGAACAAAGCTTTGACAACTGCTATAAAGTGAGCATTAACAGGAGCTAATGTATATTAAATATAACTAGAAATGGATAAAAAGTACACTACATGGGCAAATGTTTGTAATAATAAGATTTGCGTATGCTTTCTGAACATCCCATTCCACATCTGTTGTTACAATAACTTCTACTTTTCCTGGAAGATGTTCCACTAGATTTCGAAATGTGCTTGTGGAATCTTCTTGGGGAGGTTGTAACTTAGTGGTTAAGGTTGTAATCCAAAGGTTGTTAGTTCAAATCCAAGCCACACCAAGCTGCCACTACTGGGCCCCTAAACAAGGCCCTTCACCCCGTAGATCAGCTCGGTTCTCTTCCGTAAATGTAATTTCAGCTACAAGGGTATTAATAAAGTCAGGTACTGATGGAGGTCAGGAGGCCTGGGGTGCACTCAGTGTTCCAGTTCATTGTGTTCATTAGGATTGAAGAGCAGGAGATTTTCCACTCCAACCCATGTAAAGCAGATCTTCATCTGCTTCGTCATTTGGTAAATTTTATGCTACTGCATCCAAATACATTATATATTGTGTTGATGCGGTGGTAACAGTTTTGGGGGAAGAAGCACATGGCTGAAAAAGTCAGGTGTCTTAATACATTTGTCTATATAGTGTATGACATGTTATTACCTGAAGATCACCTGATGATGTTCTGCGGAGGTCATTTGATAATTCTCCTGCTGTTTAGAATCATGAACAAAAACAACGATTCACACTTTCCTATAGTGTACAACTTTCAGTTAAACCGTATCTTACACTGGCCCAGCGGGTGACATATAGGGAATAAATAAATTTTTTTTTCCTGAATCGCATCATTACACCATCCATCACTCCTCCGCTCGCCTCTTATTGCAGGAAGTCTCTCATGCCTCCAACGTCAGGCAGCACGATTCATTTCCTGCGTGACGGAACTCTGGGACGGGAAATGAATAGAGGCCGCGGTCACTGTCAGCTGCCAGATGGGAGGAAACACCGGAGTTTTTTCCCCCAGCAAGAAGTTCCTTTCCCATGAGGCCTTGCTCTGATGACACGGATGGAAGTCGACAGGTGGTAATGCAAGACCCGGGATTTGACTGAGCTCCACTAGTCACACTGAACATAGCGTACATGACAGCATATAAAGCCGGCGTGAACTCCTAGCTGCTTTATTAAAGTGTGTGTGGGGGCGGGGGATGGGAGAAAAGGCTTCTATTTTCTTTTACTCTTAAAGGAGCAGTCTGTAATTATTTTGAAATGCATATAAACCTGTACAAATAATATTTTGGGGTCTATTTGCAATAATGCAGTGCTATTGACTTGTTTCTCAGTTTTAGATTTCTGGTTGCATTCTTTCAGCCCTGAAAAAAGCCACACCCATAAGAATCACCAGTTTGTCCTCCTTTACCTAAAGAGGAGGTGATAAGCATCAAGTTTGAACAGCTGCAATTCATGTTACAGGCAGCAGAGGGCTCTGAATATGACAATCCGCTTCTTTAATAAAGGTACATATTTAACTACACCATAATATCCTAATGAATCGGTACATCTGTAGGCAATCCAGATACTAGACACAGAAAAATTCCAGAAAGGACATTAAGAAACGACGCAAATAAAGTATTTGCTGCGATAAACACTGAAAGACACGAAACCAAGTTTATATTCTAGATTTAAAAGTCTAGCATATGGTTGCGTATTTTACCCACTCAAGTTACACTGCAGGATCTGTCAGAATCTGCAGTATATCTATGCAGTCCAAGTGAAATGAAGGATTGGACTCGATCCTGGTTTTATAGGAATTCATCAACAAGAAGTTTTTATCATGAATTTAGAATAACAGCAATACTACACTATATGGACAAGCATCTTGGGACACCTGATTTTTCCAGCCATATGAAGTTCTGTACCAAACTTTCAACACAGAGCTGAAGGCAAACAATAGTGTAGGATGTCTTTGGTTGCGCTAGCATACAATTTTCCATTTACTTGGACTAAGAGACACAAACCTGTTCCAGCATGACAATATCTCTGTGCACAAAGCCAGTTCCATAAAGATATTTTTACATGGGTTGGAGTGGAAGATCTGCTGCTATAGCACTCTGACTTCAACCCTATTTAACACCTTTGGGATGAACTAGAATGCTGACTGAATCCCAAGCTTTCTCACCTTACCTACATAAGTACCTGACTTTACCTACACTAAGACAATTTGTAGTTTTGATCGGAACCCAGGTCCCACATATATAAGTACAGTGTGACAGCAGTGAAGTGTGCAGTAGGAACGACAGACCGGTTCAAGGAGGAGGTTGGACTGCATCAAGGATCGCCTCTGAGCCCTTTGCTGTTTACAATGGACAGGTTAATGGATGAGGTCAGACAGGAGTCTACATGGACTATAATTTTTGTGGATGATATTGTTATTTGTGGTGAGAGTAGGGAGCAGGTTGAGAAGAGCCTGGAGACAAGCTGGAGAGAAGGGGAATGAAAGTCAGTAGGAGTAAAACAGAGGACTTGTGTGAATGAGAGGGAGGGCAGTAGGTTGCAGGGAGAAGAGGTGGAGAAGGTGGAGGAGTTCAGGTACCTGGGGCCAACAGTGCAAAGTAATGGAGAGTGTGTTAGAGAAGTGAAGAAAAGTGTGCAGGCAGGTTGGAGTGGGTGGAGAAGAGTGATAGCAGGAGTGATTTGTGATAGAAGGTATATGTTAGATGGTATAAAGACAGTGGCATTGAGCAAAAGATAGGAGGTGGAGCTGGAGGTAGCAGAGCTGAAGATGTTGAGGTTTTCGTTGTAAGTGACAAGGATGCACGGGATTATAAACAAGTTTATTAGTGGGACAGCGCATGTAGGACGTTTTTGGGGACAAAGTGAGAGAGGCGCGAATGAGATGGTTTGGACATGTGCAGAGGAGGGACATGGGGTATATCAGTAGAAGAATGCTGAGGATGAAGCCACCAGGAAGGAGGAAAAGATGAAGACCAAGAAGGAGGTTTATGTATGTGGTGAGGAAAGACATGCAGGTGGTTATTTTGAAAGAGGCAGATGTAGAGGACAGGGGGAGTATTGTGGTAACCCCCGATGGGAGCAGCCAAAAGAAGAAGAGGAAGATCTGAACTCATGTCCTGTGATTGCTGTAGATCCAGATTAGACACCTGTTGTGTATTTATTTTTTTTCTTGTCTTATCAATTATTTTGCCAGTATCATTTGTTATTTGATGGGAAGTCACAGCTAGTCACACACAAAACATTAATTCCTATCCCCTAACCTCTATCCCTTAAGCCCTGGGCCCTAAACCCTACCCTTAACCAACATCTATCTCCTAACTCTATACCCTAACAATAACTCTGATCCCCTAACCCTGAACACTAACACCTATCCTTTACACTAGCCCTTATTTCCTAACCTCTATCCTCTCATCACTGTCCCTAACTCCTATCCTAACACTAACCCCTCCTCTAAACCTAACCCTTAATCACCAACACTAACCCAATCCCCAGGCCATAACCCTTTATCTCTAACTCTAAACCCTAAAATCAATTAATCAATTAATTAATCATCAATCAATCAATCAATCAATCAATGATTTCTTACTTTCCACTTCTGAAAAAATATATTTTGGCTTTAAAATATCTCCAAAACAAACACTTACATAAACAATAAGATTGGGAAGGTGATAGCATAATGTTTAAGACTGTGTGGACTTTTGAAGTGTTTATGGAATGTCGTGAGTTCAAATCCCAGCTACACAAAGCTGCCACTCCTTTGCTTCTGAGCAAGGCCCATAACACGATAGTTGCTCAACGGTATGAATTCGATAAATATAAATCACTCTGGGTAAGGGCGTCTGCCAAATGTCTTAAATGTAATGACATAATTCACAAGCCTAATATGAAATATGAGACGCAAAAGGAAGTGACTTATCTCGAATAAAAACAAAAAAATATTGGAGAGAAAACTGCAGACTTGGCAACCCTACATATTGTCCTCTTTAACTAATAATTTCTAAATGAACAGTTATGAGAATGTAAGAAACAGTGGATGTGAAATTATTAATTAACAGACTGTTGCTTATTCAAATCAATGCTTAACAAAAATACGAACAGACGAGTAACATTTATTTTCTGTTCATCAATCCATATTTTTTTTTCATTTGCCAATGAAATAAATACTTCATGAACATAATTGGATTTAATTAGAAAACAACAAACCTGATTTAATACTAAATAAATACAAAAATAACAAATTAAAAACATCACAGAAAAGTGGAGGTTATTATCAAAGCTTAGTGGACAATGGCCTTTGGATCTAAACGTAGTGAGATTAAATCCCAGCCACACCGAGTTGCCACTCCTGGGCCCCTGAGCAAGGCCCTTAACATTATAGCTGCTCAGTTGTATAAATAAGATAAATGTAAGTCGCTTTGTGCCAAATGCCATAATTTTTAATGTCCACAAATTTTTGTCCATATATTTAGCAAAAGCATGTTATTGTGTTATTGAAAAAAAAAATCAACACATAATCAATACCACAAACTCCTTTGTAGAAGAAGCCTGATGCTACTGAAAGACCAGGGTATGCGATATGAAGCACAGGGTCAGCCTTTGGTTAAATTGTTAACACTAGAGTCTCCTATTATAAATGATAAATAAACATCTAAGGACAACCCACTGAAGAACATATGACCATCTTTTTTCAAAAAGCAAACACTAGAGTCTTCTACTCTTAGTATTAAATAAACAGAATTTGGGATTATATTAATTATATGGTTATACAAATATAAAACTATTAAAGTAATTTTATTTTATTTGTCATTTGAACCAAGAGTCATATTGCTGGTGTTACACTATATAGATAAAAGTTTGTGTGTGCTTTCTGGACAACCCATTCCATTGTAGCCTCCATTACAATAACCTCCAAACTCCTGGGAAGATGTTCCAGAGATTCCAGGGACTTATGGAAATTTGTGCTCAATCAGTCACAGTAAATTTCAATCAATAAAAAGGGAAACTTTTTAGTATTTGTATTTTTTTGTGCTATTAATATTTTTTTTATTTTCTTTAATTATTTATTTTTCCCAGTCGATTATTTTTGGGGTTGTTTTGGTATCTGTTAGTCTAATTATAGCTTTGAATACACCTCAGATGCTTCATTAATTGGCAAATAATTGGGCTTTATTAAATGTGCAAATGCAGACGCATGCGTGTGGAGGCCAGATGTCCCCAGAAGGCTAGGAATATCTAAAAGTTTTGTCCTCGTGTTGACATTTGACTGTTTTGGAAGAAAACTGCACTTTTCTTAACACTTACACTTACAGAGCCAGAAATGTGGTTCGGGTTAGATTTAAGTGTAGCATAGTCTTAATTAGCTGCATTAATGATTATGTCATGGAAGGTCATGAAAAGTATAGTAAGTAAAGAACTAAATTGTGTGGGTATGTGTGTGTGTGTGTGTGTGTGTGTTTTTAGAGTAAGCCTGCCAATGTGTCCTTACTTTGCCAGGCTGATGGTTGGGTGTTTGCTATATTTGATGCCATTCATTTGATATTTTAGCACCAACAATCTGTGCAGTGATCTCAACATTCCAAAAAACATTTCATTAGTCAGACAGCGAACACACACACACAGATTGGGTTGAGTGATAGGGTTAATGTGAGTGTCATTGCAACCTCATTATGACCCCTTCCACCACCACCACCAACAACCTGCCCCTCAGGTCCACCCAGATGCCAATCAACAATGACTGTGTATCCCTTGTGACTTAATTAAAAACATCAAAATAATGAGTCGCCCCACGAGTGTCCCGGAAATGGTCTCTCCTGCTATCATGGATGCATGAACATGCTTCCAAAAAAACCCCAACAACTATCATCATATATTCCATCAAACGATCTCCAAATATCTAATAAGCAAAGAGTTTTACATGGTGGAGAATTGAACTGCGCCAAAAATGTACCATATTTAATTCATAGAAAAAGAACGAAAAAAGGTCACGTATTTTTTTAATGCACAGTGAAATTCTTACTTCGCATATCCCAGCGATGTTGGGAAGTCAGAAGTGCAGCGCCATAATACAACCTTACTGGAGCACAGAGGGTCGAGGGCCTTGCTGAAGGGCCCAGCAGCATTAGGGGCAGCTTTGCAATATTGGGATTCCGATTAGTAACCCAGAACATTTACATTTACATTTACTGTAAAAGAGCAGATGCTCTTTTTCATGGTGACTTAAAACCGAGCAGTTGAGAGTTAAGGCCTTGCTTAAGGTCCAACGAGTGGTAGCTTGGCAATAATGGGGCTTAAACCCCTGTCCTTCTGATCAGTAACCCAGAACCCAGAGTCATTTCATTGCAGTGTGCATTACATTTACATTTATGCCATTTTCCAGGGTGACTTACAACTAAGTATTTAAGGGTTAATGGTCTTGCTCAAGGGCCCAGCGGTGACAGCTTCTGAGATTTGAACTTGTGACCTTCAGTTTCAGAGTTCAATGCTTTAACATATGGGCTACCACCTCCTCAATGCTCCTCTGTTAACGTCTCCTCAAAGAAAACATCACTATATTAACCAATAGACATCATTTCTTTTCACTATGGTCCGTCTGAATACTCAAATCTGCTAAAAAGTACACCCTATGGACAAAAGTTTGCTGACCACCTGTCATTTTTAACTTAAATGTAGTCACATTTCCTGTTCTATTCCCCTCCACTCTTCTGGGAAGATGTTCCTGATAGGTGAAATGAATAAAACAAAATGAAGTGTGTTGGCATCAAATATTCTGTGCTCAAATATATCAGGATGTAACTGGTGCGGCGAAGGGCAGACGTGTTGACTCACTCTGCATGCTATCGGACTAGGTGACACCGCGAGGGTAAATCTAGCATCAGTAACGTTTTCCCACTGTACTCGTACCCAGAGTCAAACGCTCGCTTTTCTCCCAGCCATATGGTCCAGAAGCGTCTGTGGCGAAGGTGTCTGAGTGGCGTGCTGTCTCTTTTCTGGCGGTTTCTTGTTACGAGATAAAAATAAACGAGAGATGCTAGAGCTTCACGTCACGTTGCCACGCGCACTGACATCGGTGAGAGACAGATGGTGCAAATTAATACCAGGCAAAAAAAAAAAAACATGAGGGGAAAGAAAAAAGCCCAACTCTCCTGAAACAACAAGCATAGCTACAAAACAAATGAAAGGAGTGTCAGAGAAAGGGCTGATGGTTATTAACGCTGGGCCCGTGATGCACAAAAGGCGCCTTGCTGCGCTCTCATGAGTGAACAGCTTTGCTAAGCTCAAACACGAGGCTAATTAAAGTTTTCGGAGCGCCGTTTGACCTCCAGCAGATGGTCGATCTCAATATCGCTCCTTCTCCACTAAGCTCAAATCGAAGGTAAACTCAAATGCACCTTGTGTGAACCTTTGCCTTTACTAGGATTTCCTCTTTAGTAGAATTGACTAGCAGTAGTACTAACTTCCCATATACTTTGCGCACACTCAAGCGATGTAATTAGGTGTTTTTGTGACTGTAGAGCGAGTCAAGCAATTGCTTACAATAGACGACATCATTTCCTGTATCTGAGAGGAAAGGATTTTTTTGTTTTTTTGGGGGGTTTGTACAGAGTGGTTGTGTGTCGCTGATTTGTGTGTTGTTTTCACTCTCCATCTTTTCTTTTGCTGTCTCTGACTCTTAAATGCTGCCTCAATATAGTTGAAGCCCCCCTGTCAATCATAATTAATTTCTGCCTGGAAATGGACCAATCAAGAATCAATGAGCTGAGCAGAAGAGGCGGAGCCATGTTAGCCTATCCTTGCTTCTTACTTCGGTGTGTAGATTCCTCAGCAGTTGACGAGCTATTAGCAGAATTAGCTAACTATCTGTCTACTTCATGTACAGTGCATAATGCAAGCAATATAATTAGTTTGCAATAAACAACTGTGACTGCCAATCATTTCCAGTAACAATAGATGACATCACTTCCTGTATCAGCCTGGAAGTTTTTTCTTGAAGTTATTCTTGAGGTAATGTTTTTGTCTTGGAGATTCTAAGCATCCAAAAGAGGACCGGGATTTTTCACAAGAAGAACTACACAAGAATTGTTTTGTTTTGCTGTGTACAATTTTTTTTTTTTTTAATCAGTCGTTGCCAGTGAATTGCTAATACAAAAAGATCTCTAAATTATTCATTTGCATTCATTTATGCACATGAAGTTTCACCTATTTAAATATGCATACATTTGCATACTTTATGAAATCAAAATGCCACCCTTCAATGATATTAACTTTTGTTAATTACATAATATTAACCAAAAAAAAGATTTTTATATGCGTAAATCATTTATTTAACTTTTCGTCAAAATATTGCCATCTAATGTTGTAATAAACAGTTTCGGTTTATATTATTTTTATTATCCATAAATTCATCTATTATAAAACTTTTATCAAACAGTCTGAGAACTTCGTAAATAGTATTGAAAATTAGAGGTTATTCAAGATAAATTGCTTAACAAAAAAAAAGTGAGAAAACTGTTCAGAGATTTATGATGTTATGGGGCGGAGCTTAAACAACTTAAACAAATAAAAATTAACATTTTCTAGCTTATCTTTGGTATTTCTAAAATTTCAGAATTCAGTTTATAGAAAAAAAAACACGAGTAGCATAAATAAAATCACTTCCAGCTGCAGTGTGCTATAGATTACCACTAAACAAACGCCTCACAGGATTGCTGTTTACTTTAGCTTTGTGGCCAAAATGAGAATACCAGTTTATAACCTTTAGTATTTGTTTAAAAGGTATTCCAGTAAAAAAAAAAAAAAAAAGAGAAATGGCTGCTGTGACATGTATTGATTGCAGTCTTATATTTGTTTATATGTTGAATAATTTGAGAGGATTTTATTTGAAACTACAGAAGTACATGACATGGCGCTTTTTCCTCATAGTACACTACATGGGCAAAAGTTTGTGGACACCTGGTCATAAGATTCACAGGTGCCGTTTAAATCCCATTTCACTTTGAGTCCCCGTTTGCTCTTATAATAATGTGCACTCTTCTGGGAAGATGTTCTACTAGACTGCGAATTGTGCTTTTGGAGATTTGTGGAGATTCATTCAGCCACAACGGTGTTAGTAAAGTCAGGTACTGATGTAGGTGAGATTGGGAGGCCTAGGGTACAGTCAGCATGAAACATTCATTCCAAGGTGTTAAAAAATCCCACATATATATGTACATGTACAGTTAAATGTTAATAGCTGTTTAACTCTTCTTCTTCTTCTTTCGGCTTCTCCCTTTAGGGGGCGCCACAGCGGATCATCGGTCTCCAAACTACCCTGTCCTCTACACCTGCCTCTTTCAAACCAACTACCTGCATGTCTTCCCTCACCACATCCATAAACCTCCTCCTTGGTCTTCCTCTTTTCCTTCTATCTGGTGGCTCCATCCTCAGAATTCTCCTACCGATGTACCCCATGTCCCTCCTCTGCACATGTCCAAGCCATCTCAATCTCACCTTTCTCACCTTGTCACCAAAACGTCCTACATGCGATGTCCTTCTAATAAACTAATTTCTAATCCTGTTCATCCTCGTCACTACTAACAAAAACCTCAGCATCTTCAGCTCTGCTACCTCCAGCTCCACATCCGCCAGTAGAGGGTTAACATATTCCTGTAAGATTTTGTGGTATTAAAGGACATTTTTATTAGATTCACCTACTGATATGCTAAAGTTAACAAACAAAAAAACTTGAAAACGGTCATCAATAGATTCTGCTTTCATAGGCAAGGGATTCTCAATTGCTAAATCCTTTCTCACAAATTTTATTACCCAAATAAAAAATTGGCTCATTCAGCAGGAAAAAAAAATTGGTCGAGTTGCCAGGTAAGAAGATCCTCAACCATGTGGTGAAAATGAACAGGGTGGATAAGTATAAATATAGCCCAAACTGGAGGGCTCCCTGTGGAAAGGCCTTTGACAGGCGTTTGAGTTAAATAGCGGTGTAGCTCAGAGATCGGAGCTTTATTGCACTGGTACGCTGGGAGCCGGAGAGGCCTTTGGAGGATCCAGGGCATTATTGGAGCTAGGAGAACGAAATCCCAGCACAGACAGAGAAATAGAGAAGCAGCGAGAGATGATAGAGAGCTTAGAACCGGGAGGCAAAAAAAATAATAAATGAGAGCGACCCGACACAGCTAGCACGAGTACAAAAAATGAAGGCGGTGCAGATAGGAAGATCAGGAGGATGAAGTGTTATAGAAGGAGAATGACAAAAAGCGATTGAGAGAGGGAAAGGAATGAAGTTCCTCGCCTTGCTTCTTGAGCATCCGTATTCTTTTTTGATTCCTGTTGTTCAAAAAGGCCTGTTTGAAACTGCAGTATAACTGCGTATGATGGCAAAGGAGAGAGGGAAAAGGAAGGAAAAAAAACGTGTGGGAAATTCATGTGGCTTGTTTAAATGTCTATGTCAAACTGATAGGCAGATTGGATTGTGGGTGTTTGGTGTCTAAACCTTAGGGAGTAATAAATGCGTGGCTGCTGGTTCTTCTTTCCTGCCAAAGGATCCTATGCTGCAGAGGCTAGGAGAGATCAGGGACATAAGAAGATCCAAACAAAACGTTTTAATGATAGATTTTTCTCCAGTGGACAATGTCGAAGAAATTCTCATTTTTCTCCAATAACAAGATTAGTTTCAAGAGGCTTTGGTTTGTTTACCGTCTTTGTACACTAGGACATTATGTACTCAAAGAAAGAAATTATATTTGGGAATGGAAAATATTCAGTATTTGGTTGAATCAGCTGGCTATTATTGTTTTTCTCCCAGCAGAATGTCTCAGCATAACCAGTACGATGATCAAAATAGCAGCCCCTTTAAGAAGATAAGACGTGATCGAGGCATCTTGACATGCATCAAGAGTGAGTCATAGACAGATGTGGTGAATAGAATCCAGTAATTTTCCAAAATAAAACATCATTTATAATTAGATAATAAATAAAAAGCAAATAATGTAAGTTATGTATTCTTTCTGTGCGGCCCGGTACCAATTGACCTACGGCTTGGTGCCAGTCCATGGTCCAGGGGCTGGAGACCACTGCATTAGAGGACAGTAAAATTCTTTATTTCTTTTTTTGCATGTCCCGATTTGGTAGGAAGCTTTGGTCAAAACGCAGGGTCAGCCATTATACAGCATCCCCAGCATCCCCTTGCTCAAGGGCCCAACAGTGGCAGCTTTCAAAGTGCTGAGGTTTGAAACCCAATCTTCTGATCAGTGACCCAGAGCCTTAACAATTGAGCTAGCACTTTTATCAGATATTCACATCACTCTGTCCTTCTACAGTAGAACTCTAATGGTGCGAATCAGAATTGAGGCAACAAAAATTCACAGAAAAATCGAAATAGTTTGCAAAATATTAAATAGGTGTAAAAGTTGTGATCACATAAGTATTCAACGTTAGTTCTGCATTAGTTCTGCTACCAAAAGTTGCCATAAGATAATATAATAATATAATCAGCTGAATAGAGTCCATGGGTGTGCATTTGAAGTGTCCTGCAATTGCAATATAAATTTACCTCCTCCTTGGAGGCTTCATAGTTTTTTAGAAAGACTAAGCGTTATGGCTTAATTAAGTTTGTACACAACAAAACAAAGATTAAATAGGAAAAAATTAAGTATAATTGTGATTAAGGCTGCCCATGTGAAGTCAGTGACTGGGTAAAGAGGACATTTGCATAAACATACATACTGCAAACTAGACTGAACTTTACACTATTATGGGTAATGAAGGTTAGAATCCATACACACACACACACACACACACACACACACACACACACACACACACACACACACACACACACACACACACACACACACAAAAAAAAAACAGTGTAAACTAGGACAGGATTGAGGAAGTCCATAGCATTGTAAACCTGGGCAATGCCACGAAGGGAGTTAGGGGTAAATTGGTGACATATACATGTATGTGTGTGTAATTGATCTAAAGTTTTTGATTGGATGCGAGTTAACAATATGGCAACATGTTTACTGCGCCCAGTGTGTATGCATTCGTATTTGAATTCAAAATCTATATTGCGAGTTGGAGGATATTAAAAATATGATCATTATGCCTCCAAATACAATATATTGTTCATACTTGAATAAGAGATGTATTAGAGAGAAACGTTTTACATCATACCTGCCTACATTATTCCCCCCAAGATATTTCATTTCATTTTTCTTTTTATTTTATTTATTTATTAAAATTTTTTATATAGTGCGTTTAACAATGGACATTGTCCCAAAGTAGCTTCACAGATATAAAGAGCTTATAAAGTTAGAATGTATATGTTCAGTGCCTATAAGTTTTTCCTTAATGAGCAAGTCAGTGGCAACTGTGGTAAGGAAAAACTCCCTGAGACTTCATGAGGAAGAAACCTTCAGCAAAACCAGACTTAAAAGGGAACCCATCCTCATTTGAGTGACATCGAACTGAGTTATACCAGCATATTAGTGTTCTGTACATGGCACTCACGTGACAAAAAAAACGAACGTCTCGGACCAGAAGACTACTCAATTCTGTTTTCTGTGTAATGCACTGCATTGTTCAAGTTTATTTCTGTAGCGCTTTTCACAATGGACATTGTCTCGAAGCAGCTTTACAGAACTTAAGAATTAAAATGAATTATGTGTATTTATCCCTGATGAATACACACAATTAGGGCGACTGTGGCAAGGAAAAACTGCCTAGATGAATGAGGAAGAAACCTTGAGAGGAACCAGACTCAAAAGGGGAACCCATCCTCATTTGATGATATCAAGAGGGTGATTATTAATCTTAAAACAATACAAAACACTGGAGAGTAAGAACTACCATGAGTGTGTGTGATTATAAATAATGTCCTTTCTGCAGTCTTTCTACAGGAAGTCACATGATATAAAAATGAACGACTCGGACTAGAGAGAGACGAACTACTCAATTTTGTTTCCTGTACAGAAGATACAGAGATTTTGTGATACTTTGCTTATACATGTCCATTAGTAAAATAAACAAATCACGCTTTGAGTCTACTCGTTCCTCCGAGTCACATTAAAGAATCATTTAAAATGAACGAATCGTTAATGAACAACCATCACAACTTCTCACCTTCATCGCTCACTTCCTCTTTGTTGCATGTCTCAAGTCTCAAACAGCTACTTATTGAAACTTTAGAAAAAAACATTTAATTCATAGAGGACATTTGTATCTGTTTCAACCATGCTATCTCTTTATCGCTATCTGAAGGATGCATTCATCTTTGGTTACATCCCTAACAGAGATTTCTCTTTGTCCTAACTGGTTGGAGGTCCACATAATTGGATTAAAGTTACAAAACCTGGAGTTTCACCTCCGAGCAGTTGTGTCACATAGATCTTGGCGAAATATTACTATAGAGAGCAAGAGAAAGAGAGAGAGAGAGAAAGATCTGGCTTACAAATTGAATTGCTGACCCCACCTTTAAGACATGTGCCCCTGGGATTCTGTGTAACTCCTGGCCTCTTTAATCATTTAGGGTTTTCCTGCCCAACTCCCCCCATCGCAGTAGCATTCTTGTCTCCAGCCTTGCTTGGTCTGTAGAAATATATTTGTCATGTACAGTTCCCAGACAGCTTACGTAAAAAAAGTTCCAAATAAGAAAGTTTTCAAATTGAGGTCCTAATTACGCCCCGGGGTTAAGAATTAATGCATGACGTCGCTGTCAGCGACAGTGAAGCGGCGAGAATAACTTTTTGGATTTTTAATCAAGCCGATGTTTTAAATGGTTCATGCCTCAGCCATGCATCGCTCTGAATAAAGCGAATCAATGTAATAAATGTAATAAGGCATAAAACGAAGCGGTACGCATGCTCACCAGAGGCAGAATTAAGAGAAGAAATTGGGATATGAGACTTGACAAATATGGTATCTGCAAGATGCCAATTTAATTATTCATTCATCTTCAGTAAGCTCTTTAATCCTGGCCAGGCTCATGGTAAATCCCAAGCCTATCCTGGGAAAATGTGATGGGGGAATACACTGTGGTTAGGTACGAGTGCTTCACAAAGCACCATGTGCAATTATTTTCAATTTAGAGTAGACAATCCAGGCGAGACATGGCCTAGCCTACCCAGCAATCTTAAAATGGAGATCAGTATGGGGTATTATACCGTAATTTGTTAATAATTTAACAAATTACAGTCATTCAGGAAAAACAGAGCAATTTACAGTACCAAAATGTATAAACTTTACAGTATATACGAGGTGGTATCAAAAGTTCTTACAAGAAAGTACTTTATCTACATTTACACACTCTCACCTTCAAAATAGTCCTCTTGCACAGCACTACAGAGCTCCCAGCATTCCTGCCACTTCTGGAATGTGTCCTAGAAGTCTTATTTTCAAAGCATGGCAAGCACCTTCTGCTTATTTGGGCTGAATCTCCGCAATGGTGTCGAAACGGTTACCTTCGAGACGGATCTTCATCATCGAGAAGTCCGCAAAAAAAGCATCTGGCAGGATCCTTTTTACTTTGAGATCCTTGCAGCATCCCAAAGTAGCGTCCAAAAATTTTTATGTCACTTCAAATTGTAATATTTAAAAAAGAATTTGTACTGCTATCATCATCATAAGATTGAAAAATTGTATGTCGGACCATAGTAACTCGGGGACTATCTATATTTGTTTCACAATGCTACTTGCTACTTGACCACCTGATACATGGACATATTCTATAAGTACAAAAGGATTGTGACTCCTGAGTTAGAGGCACACACTTTTATTAGATGTCCTAGCATGAAATTGTCCTCCTTACATTTATACTATTTGGCAGACGCCCTTTACAGTGTGAAATACAATTAAGCAGGTGAGGTTTAAGGGCCTTTCTTTAGGGCCCAGCAGTACCAGCTTGAATCCCAGGTGCTGGGATTTGAACCCATGACCATCCAATTTAACATACAGTGCTTTAACCACTGAGTTACCACCTCCTGTTACTTAATCTAAGAGACCCAAACTTTCAGCATAAAAATGCCTCTGCGCACAAATCCATGAAGCTCCATGAAGATATGCTTTATTTGGATTGGAGTGGAATATCTCCGACTCTAGAGCTTTGGCCTTAACCCCGTTGAACGCTTTTGAAATTAATATATATATTAATGCTCTTGTGTCTAAAGGAGCACAAATCTCCCCAACTACAATCCAAAATATGGTGGAACATCTTCGCTGAAGAGTGGATCTTCTGGTCAGGCGTCCACAAACTTTTTTTATATATGATATATTTTGAAGCAAACTTCAGGGAAATAAGAAGGTCTGGAGTTCTGCGATACCCTGACTTCATGACTTCTATCTTAAAGCAATATTCTCCAGTCTGGTTGTCCTGTCGAAACACTGCTTAGGTAGGATATTTTTTTTTTGAGTTTGTCTCATTCTCACTGATTCTCACTCAGTGTGGCCTGGGATGGTCGGTGGAGGGGTTGCACCAGATGGCTCACCTCTCCAGAGCGCCACCGATGAGAGGCTAAGTCATTCATGCTGACAGGTTGGCACATTCCCAGAAGGGATCCAGGGTGCCAGTCTGAGTCCATATGGCCTCTCTGGTGTCTCGGTCCTGGCCCGGGTAGCACCATTTATCCGGCCTGAGGCTTTGCCCGCAGACACGGGGACTTTAGCGGACAAAGGTGAAGAACAGAGGCGGATTGTTTTGGGGGGTGGCGTGGGGGGGGGGGGGGGGACCGTGATGACACACTGTTAGCAAACATGCAGTCTCTAAAGTGCCTTCAGGCTGGAGGTTGATGGGTATCAGGGGAGTTTTAGGGTGATGCAGTTTGTCAATGCATTTATAGCATTTTGGTGTGCTCCTACAGTTGGGAATTATTATAAAATGCCATTCAGTGTCCAGAGAGATCATACATTTTTTATGTTAAAAGTGGACGCGGCGCTCGACTCGAGGACAGGGATTCGGCATTGGCATGTTAATGTCAGATTGACATTTAGTAGCAGTTGGAGTTTACTTTGCGAAGATGAGAACGGGTAAGAGTTGTGAACTCTTGACAGCCGGCTAGGTTGCTAGGTAACATGGCTGAGAGGTTCAAGAAAGCCGTGTGAGCTAGTCTAGACCATTCCATTTGCAGAAAAATTTAAGAAAAAAGAGATGCATTTTTTAAAATATATTTGACTAATATGGTGTAGCTTTTCATGTAATGGAGATTGATGCATTTTTTCTTTTTCTCTCCCTTTCTTTTTCTCTCTTTCTGGTTGGAAGTACCATGTAATATGGTTAGCACACCGTGTCCGATCCTTGAATGAGTATCCTATTAGGCAGGCTGCCATTAGCCGGATTACATGTGCTATTATCAGGCCCGGAGAGTGACACCGAGAAGGCACCGAACCAATCACATGGCTTAGCTGTCACTACTATTGCTAAAACTAATGTACAAAAATGCAGAGCGTATTTCTGTTGTCAGATTTAATAAGTGCTAGCTGTGCTAAAACACATTTCTCTGTAAGACAAATCCACACACAATCACTTCTCTCTCTCTCTCTCTCTCTCTCTCTCTCTCTCTCTCTCTCTCTCTCTCTCTCTCTCTCTCTCTCTCTCTTTTTTTCTTTCGCTCTCTGTCTTACACACACTATTATACACCAAACCTTTAGTTCCTCTGGCATTTGCTTCAATGTCAGTGTCATGTGTATCCTCCTAATCCAAATCTCTGACCTTATCCAGAGCGGTCGCCCTGACAATGAGCCAGGAGTGAGTAAAGATCCAGTGACTTGTGTACATAAGCCTTTACAGGCATCATGAGACTAATGCTACTTATCACCAAATAACAATGCATTTATACCTTATCCTGTACAGGGGTTCATGTCCCAGCGTTGCGGTAAGGGTGAGTTCTTTATCAAAGCAATTTCCAGCTTAATCAAAGCAATTTCACTCTTCTGGAAAGTTGTTCCACTAGAGTTTGGAGTGTGTTTTGCAGGGATTTGTCCTCATTCAGCTACTAGGGCTTTAGCAAAGTCAAGTACTGATGTAGTATAAGGAGACCTGGGGTGTAATTCCAATTTTAGGGTGGGGGTCAGCGTTTCAATTCATTTCAAAGGTGTGCAATAGTGTTGAGGTTAGAGCTCTATAGCGGGCCACTAAAGATCTTCCAATTCAACAAAGGTAAGCAGATCTTTTTGAAGCTGGCTTTGTGTACGGGGCATTGTCATGTTTGAACAGGTTTGGCTCTTCTAGTTCAAGTGAAGGGAAAATTTCATGCCAAGGCATATTTGTGGTCACTTTTTTGGGAAGAACTTTATATGGCTGGAAAAATCAGATGTCCCAATCCATTTTGTCCATATAGTGGAAAATGTGTAATAAAATTTGCTTTCCTTTTTGTTTAAATCTGCTACACTGATGTGTGCACACACGTCCTGCTAGACACCTTAATATGTCACTAAACCAACAGATTGCAATGCTTCGCAGAGTCACCATGACCCAGACGAGAAGAATTTCCTTGTGGAATTGTACACTTCACACAGCTTTCTGCCTTCCTGTGAAAGTAAGTATTTCGGCACTCTTGCGTTTTCAGTGATGAAAAGTGCCATGGTGAAAGCTTAATGTCGGGCTTGTGACTGTCAAATGGAAGATGATGAAGCTGTCAAAACAAAACCCCTCATTACCAACGATAAATCAAATAAATCAAAAGCGGAAAAAATGACTTCTGTGTTACTGTTTTAAGATGCAAAATCCTTTTGCTAGTCTTGCTACCTAGTTACAATTCATTCTGGATTTGATTTGGAGAGATGGACAATAAAATATATTTTTATGGAAAATAATTTTTTACTGTGTTACTGGACTTAAGTCCATTTTCAGCCACACTATATGGACGAATGTGTGTGTGGACACCTGACCAAAAGATTGTATATGTTTTTTGAACACCCCATTCCACATTCAGTCTCCATTTGCTTTTATAATATCTTTAATTCTTCTGGAATAGGGTGCTGGTAAACCCAGGTACTGATGGGGGTCTGAGGTGAGGAGGCCTGGGGTGCAGACGGCATGAAAAATTAATTCTAGTGGTGTTGAATAGGGTTTGAGTGCAGAGCTTGATATCTTTATGGAGCTGGCATTGTGCACAGAGGCATTGTCAGGTTGGAACATATTGGGTCATTTTCATCT